>APFE030893811.1:18818-59712 GCA_000404065.3 Pinus taeda | reverse complement strand
TAAAACAAACTATTAAATGCAAATGACACCTAACTAGGAATCCTAGAGACCTAAAACAATTAGGAGTCTAACTCCTCATTATGATCAAAACAACCTTATCTAAAAATTTAACACATTATTTGACACCTAAAACTCCATGATTTCGAACTTGATGAAGCCTCCCACGTGGTCACCCAACCGCTGATGACAAACCCTAGAAATTAGGGAACATGTTTCCCTGTTTTTTAGGTTTATATCCTTGAAAATTGCAGAGCCTTTATCTCTTCATCCATGACAGATTTTACGAAACTGAAGGAGGTTTTTGTAACATGTTGTCTAGAACAAAAACCTCTCCTGGTTTTGTAAAACCTTCCTCCAGCTGTTCGGAAACTGTCCTTGAAAAACATGTGGCAAACAGGAGATGAAAAACTGCACCTACAACAGTTTCATAGCGCAACTTTGGTCACCCATTTCTCCCAGCTCAGAATGAATTTGAGGAAACTGAAAGAGGTTTTTGTAGCTTGGTATGTTAGGAATAAAAGCCTCTTTCAGTTTTCAAAATTAAGTTTTCAGCTGCTCAGAAATCCTTCTGGAAATTTACTAGTTAACGCAGAAAACATAGTTTTTTCTGCTAAAACAGTCTGCTAGAGGGATTTCGTAGCGCGCTGCGAAAACACTCACTTTGATGAATTACAACTGATTGTTGATGCTTGTTAGGTGCAGGTGTATGCATGTCCCATATGAGAAAATGACAATCATTTCCAACAGAGCCAAAAAGGTATTAATCCTTGAAATGCCATGAAACATCTTCAACTGCTCCCAGGCCTCTCAAAACTGAATGGAAATGTATAATTCTTCAAGAAAGATTATACCAAGGAAGACCATCAAAATATGAAACAAAACCTTACTTTATGTGTGACTGTATTAAGGAAATTCTTTCCAAATGCAGCGTTTATATCCCACAAGCATATTGTGCATCATTTGAACTACTTAGTATGTGACCTTCTTTTAGAGGAATTCATGTCAAACCATATCCTTCATCAGAATGACCTTTCAATATCAATCCGGAATTGCAAACCCTTTCTTGAGGAGCCTTTGATGGATGCTTACTGTAATCAAACACATAAAGATTTGAGGTCACTGTCTTCGTTGTAATGACAAAATGAATTATGTGGCATGTAGCGAGCCTTGTTAACTTCTCCTTCATATTTGTTGCTTCCACAGTGTTCCCAAGAGTAATTACTGGTATAGTTGATGCAAAGAATCCCATTGGAATGAATTGCTTCTCACCAAAGACGATATGAGCATGTACTCCATCTAAGACTATTAACAAACCTAACCTTTTAGCTGTCTCAACAATGTGAAGATGACATGAGATATAAGCCCTTGCTAGATGTTTGTGTTGTGTGGATGATCCTTATTCATAAACTCCCTTTCAAAAAGGTTTCCCTTTTGTTCCTCAAAACTGGTCAACTATATCAAAATATGCAGCTACAGCAGTTTCGTAGTGCACTACAAAACTGCTGCACATTAGGCATTATCTTCAGCAGTTTCGTAGTGCGCGCTACGAAACTGTTGTGTAATCACCAAAACACAGTTTTAATGCCAATTCTCCCTTACCTTAGCCTTTTCCTTTGAAATCTTTTTGGTGATAACAATCCCGCCATGCTTGCTTACCACATCAAACAAATCAGATTTCAATTTGTCATCACAACCTTCAAAAGATTCATAATCAATATCATTCTTTTTCTTGATCATGAGAAGCACAAAATTTTTACTTGCATATACTAGTCTCTTCATCTGCCCTGCATTAACCAAAGAAATGTCCAGCTTTTTGCGATGGGCTCTCACAATGTACTCCACCCCATTCTTGAGTAATAAGTGTTTGTTTTCATGGTGATAAAACATTGCTTTCCTATCATACAAATAAGGACTACCCAAAATGATTCCTGAGATGTTAAGTGGAACTACATCTAGCTCAACTTCATCGATGAACTTTTCATTAATGGTGAACTTGAACAAACACTTCCTTGTAACCTGTAAGTTTGCATTGTTAACTATCCAACCCAATGGATATGGCTTATGATGAGGTACAATTTCAAGGTTTAGTTTTTTAACCAAGTTTTCTAAAATTAAGTTTGATTGTGAGCCACTATCGAATAATGCATCAATCTTTGTATGATTTGAAATTACCCTCACATGAAACAACTATATTCTTGATTCTTCATTTGGAGTGTTGTTTTGACTGTGTGAAGAACTAGTGCTTGCAACAACTTCTTTCCCTTTTGTGACCATGGCTGAAATCTTGGTCTCATCACCAGAATCTGAACCAAGGTCATATTGTGTGGTAGTGGTCGTCTTTTGTTTTCCCTTATTATTTTTCTTCTTGGACCTTAATTCAGGATGTAATTTCCAATAATGGGGTTCATCATGCCCAACTTTGGAACAATGTTGGCATATGGTTTTCTCCCCTTCTTTCTTCACACTGTCATTCTTCTTCCCTTTCCATTTTCCACCCTTCTATTTCTCCTTACCCTTGAAAGGCTTCTTCTTACTACCCTCTTCCTAAATGTTCTTTCCCCTTGCTTGACCGTGCGTGGCTCGCACACATACTTCATCCAAATTGATTGGATTGAACATAAGAATAGTATGTTTCAAATAGGAATGTAAACCCCCAATATATTTCAATAGTGTATCTTGGGAATTCAAATTTACTCCTAATAACAAAGCCCTCTTTCTAAACTCTTGTGTATAATCTTGGATTGTTTGGCCTTTGAGCTGCCTAAAATTTTGGCAACTCATAATGGCTTTTTGTATATAGGCTAAAGAGTAAAACTGTCTTTTAATTACAAAAACAAATTCAACCCAAGTAATGGATATCTTACCATGAATTCACATTTCCTCTTGAGTCTTTGCTTCCCACCAGACTAATGCTGCTCCTTCTAGCCTCAATGAAGCCAACTGGATCTTTATGTCATCTTCTTAAGGTTCTGAATTCTGTAGTATACCTCCAATTGTCGAATCCAATTGTCTAATTATTTTGCATTGACTTCACCATTATACATGGGAAGTTCAAACTTAATGTCCAAATTGAGTAAGGGAGTTTTCCCTTTTGGGATCTAGAATGGGTATGAGTAGTTGCAGTGGTGGTAGCGGAAGATGATGTTGTATGTGATGATGGATATGATGAGGAAGATGATGAAGATGGTGGATATGGAGGTGGCTTCCCTCCATTACCCTTGGAATCCTTCTTATATATATATATTTTTTTTCTCCTGAGCTTCCTTCTCCATGTGGAGGTTTAGAACTCTCTCCAACCATTCTAGTGTTCCTCTCTTCATAAAGGACTTTAACCATCTCAGTTAAAGTGTAGAAAGCTTTCTTGAATTCTTCTTCTTCTGAAGAAGGGCCTTCAAGCTCTCTTTCTCTAGACATAATGGCTGTGGATTCAGGCTCAGAAACTGGTACTGCTTGTACCTCTTCAATCTTAGTTGAAGGAAAAACTTGAGGAGTTTCAAGTGCAGCTAGAACTGGAACTTTGGGTGGTGGATATTGTGGCCTTGTAGCTCTCCTTCTTCTGGGCATTACCTCAGGATTTGCAAGCAACAATTTCCCTTCTCCATTCTGCAACTTTAACCTTGTAAGCATCACAATTTTGCAACCATTAAAACCCTAATTGCATACAACTCAAGCAATAAAGCAAATCAGCCTTTGCTCTGATACCAACTTGATTTGTTATTGAATTTTAGTTTTGTTGTGCTAATTTCATTTACAGATTTATAAACATGTGCTTGTTCATTTCTTCCTATGCATAGATTTCCCTAGGTTGTTTGGAGACTGAAACAGGTAAATCTCATCAAGTTTTACATGACAGGCATGAACAAAATAGGTTCAAAAACAAGTATTGAGCAACAAACATTCAAAGTACAACAAACCATCAAAGAGACACTTTAACACAGTGTTTTGATGAAGGAGTTCACCCCTCCTAGGCTACATCTCTTTAGTCCAACTTCCATGGATTAAGCCTCTATATTAGCTCAATATGGAAAAAGTGTTGTTTACAAAGCTCTACTGCTCCTCATACCTACACCAATGTGTTCAGAATGTCGAAATTAGCTAGGAACACCTTTTCCTGAGCTTAATTTGGTCAAAAATTACTCCAGTTATGCCTCTGACAGTTTTTCCCTTGAAAAGCTCCTCCAAATATGGAAAACTCTAGTTAGGGCCAATAAACTTGGGGATGGTGCCAAAATTGTCAGATTCCTCTAAAATTCCTCCAGTTTAACTCAAAGTTTAATTAAATATTAAGTGAAGTTTAATGAGAGGATTAGCGCTAAGTACGCGGATTAGGCTAACTGTAACCCAAAACTGCTGACGATTTAGGCGGGATCACATGTTGTGGTTACCATCGTATTATCTGTCGAGTTATCTAACCTCCACTATTAACGTAGCCTATTCACATGGCATCTTCCTAACCATTGAGGTTATGGGTTTGTGGAGCCGCTGTTGGATAGACTGTAACGCTTAACTATTCGCAGTTATGTATTTGCATTCACATGGGGAGGGTTGGCCCTCCCCTCAGCACCAGACTTGAATCTGTTAAAGTTTAAATATGCATTGTGCTCCATAGAGGTTAAGCAACATGATGGTGGATATGGTAGAAGGCTTGGACTGCGGAGGGGAGGTCGTGGGGGCACCTCCAATAAAAATTTTCTCCACCGTTGAGTCTACCTAGGCTATTGGGAGGTGCCATGTGGCATTCTCTCATTGGCCCAAATGTTAACCAATATAACTGTGCCACATCACCACTTGAAACCCAATGAAAATATGCCACTTGTCAAATTGTGATTGAATGTTGACCAAATTGACCCTTCCTAGTCACTTGCCACGTCAGCAGTATAGACTGCTGACTATTCAGTGACTCGACATTTTTTTTGCAAATTTCGCATGTTTAGGAAAGCGAACAGAACTCAATAACTTCCTCATATGAACTCGGTTTTCAGTGAAACGAGTTGCATTAGGATATTTTTTCCGAGACAAACACAATCATTCAGGTTTTGAGCCATTATGAGAAATTCGATTTTTGAGCTAAATACTGAGCTCTTGATCACATAATGTCAATCACTCCACCTTTGGATATCCCCACACCTTTTTCCCACCATGAAACACCTCGCTCATCACCAACTACTTCATCATAATATTTCTTGACCAATGTTTTGGCTTGATGCTAGGAGCAATCATCACAATATTCTCTAACCAATGTTTCAACTTCATCACAATATTCCCTAACCAATGTTTCAACTTCATCACCATATTCCCTGACCAATGCATTCACAAGACCCCCCACCCAAAACTCTATGCCAATGGTAGAGTCTTCAAGACAAGGCTAACTTATTGTGATGCTTCGTGCTAGACTAAGCCAATTCCGCTCATAAGTTTTTCTGTCTCTTGCATTAGGATATCCATTTCCAATGGGATGAAAAGTGTAATAATCATTTGATGCTTTATAGGACGCATTATCAAAATCAACATTGATAAGTTATCTGATTACAATAAGTACCCTTTACCTATCAACCTCTAAGGTCATTGCAGGTGTTTTTGTCCAAGAAGGAGATAACAATTAAGAGCATGTCTTCTACTACGCGAGTGAAAACTTGTCAAGATCAAACCTTAATTATGAATTGGAAAAAAAAATCACCATTTCATTAGTGCGCACAGTCCAAAAACCACAACACCGCATCATCCTAGGGACTGCTAAAGTGGTTGCAAGTTCGAACCCCATGCGATACATTCTCAACATAGAATGATGAATCATAATTTCACATGATGGATGGTAATTCTTCAAGAGTTTGACCTAGAGTTTGCCTCTTCCAAGAGAAAGAAGGACCTAACACTTGCAAAATTCATTGTTGACTTACCCTCAAATATCAAAGATCCACTAGTTGATGACACATTCTGTGACAAACTCCTCTTCATTATTTCATCTAATGATCCTTGGTATGGCAATATTCTCATCAACCTACGAACCCAAGAGTTTAATCATCACCTATCGTAAGATGAATGATTCTATATTCGTCACCAAGCACCTCATTAACTTTTCATCAGAGAGTGACTCTACCAATGTGGAATCTGTACCATTTTACATCGATGCTTCACTTCCAAAGAAGTTAAATGAATCTTAAATGATTAGCATAGTAGGGCCTACAATGGGCATATCTTCGGGATGTCCACTACCCAGAAAATCATTCATGCCAATTATTTATGGCCTTCACTTTCTCAAGATTGCATTCAAGCAATCAAAAGATGCACAAAGTGCCAACTCAACACCCGTAAGACATGATCCCTTCCTTCTCCATTACATCTTATTATCACAATAGGCCCCTTCTACAAATGGGGAATTGGTTTCATGACTTGCAATCCACCATTCAAAAATGGTCACAAATACATAGTTGTCATTATTGACGACTTCACCAAGTGGGTCAAGGCCATGCCCATATTCAATAATACAACTGACAATGCGCCTTGTTTTTTCTTTAACATGTTATTACATAGTATGGTCTTCCCAAGGAGGTAGTATATGACTGTGGAAAATACTTTGAGAATGAGGTGTTTTGAGAACTCTCTTCCCTCCTTAGGCTCCCCCATGAATTCAGTTCACCATATTATCCCAAATCCAATGGAAATTTCAAAGTTGTTAACAAAGTACTGAAAAAGATGTTGTAGTGCATGGTGAACAAACACAAAATCAATTGGCATCACATGTTGTTCTAAGCCTTATGGGTGTACCATACATTGATTAAACCTCCACTAGGTTCACTACCTTTCACCTTGTTCACAAGATCAAAGAAATTCTACCTATATAATGTGAGATCCCCACTTTGCACAATGTTATTAAACTTCTCCTAGATACAACTCCCATGGAACAATATTTTGTTCAACGAGAAAATGTTGATGAAGACAAGTGAAATTCTCTCCAACACAAAGAAGCCACTAAGAAATTATCCAAAACAACATTTGACCGCAATGTCAACCCTCATACCTTTAACTAGGGGACTTAATCCTTTGTTACGATTGAATGTATCCAATTAAGCCTTGGGTCCTAGGAAATTCAAAACATTATGGAGAGGGTTGTACGTTGTCAAACACTACCTCCTTAAAGGGGCATATATCATTGTTGAGCCCAATGAAACATGTCTCAAGGACCTTGTCAATGTAATATTCCTCAAAATATTTCATCCTTGATAATAATCATTGTTGTCCCTTAGCTATTAGTATTCAATATTTGTTTAAACCTATTATGTGTTGACAGCCTCAAGAACCACTCTTTGATCTATACCTTTTCATTGCTTTGTAAATGGATCACCCACCATTGTACTTCATCAAATTTTCCAATGGTACTTCTCGATGGACACAAAACCTAGCCTCCACAACCTAATCCATTTACTCCCTTGATTATACCCTGCTCCACTCAAGTAGAGTCTATATCAGGTCAATCTCCAACAATAAAGTGAATACATTGCCATCATAGACTTGTTGTCCCATGCCATCCATCTTGGCATTCACCACCTACATGTGTTCCTCGACTCCCAACTTGTCGTTACTCAATTAAACAACATCTTTCAATTTCGTTATGCTTGGTGATTTAGAAAGTACCTACATGCAAAGTTGTTAGTACAAAGTTTTGACCACATCATATTTTCACGTATATCACAAAGTCAAAACCATGTCATCGACCGCACAAAAAATCATATCCTAGAGTGGAAAACATCACATTAAGCATAAAAATGATCAATGTGTGTGCGCGCACGCGTGTTCATGTGTGTGTGTGTGTGTGCGTGCGTGTTCATGTGTGTGTGAGTGTGTGCGCACGCGCGTGTGTGAGTGTGTGCGTGTGTGCATGTGTGTGTGGTTTATGTGTCATATGTGTCTCTCATGTGATGTGATTATCATTATGTGTTGCTTATGATGTGATGGATTTATGATGCATCATATAACACATCATAAATCCATCACATCAGAAGCAACACATAATGACAATCACATCACATGAGAGAATATATATATATTATTATATATATATATATATATATATATATATAATATATATATATATATATATAATATATATTATATATATATATAATATTATATATATATAATATCATATATATTATATATAATATATAATATATATATATATAACACACACACACACACACACACATATATATATATAGATATATCATGCACATTTTATGTACATATCTGGCTATTGGGCATTAAAAAGGGGTCGTAGTAAAAAATATAGGGAGCATTCTCACAATGGATGCTTCCCCTCATTTGATACGTATTATACAATAAATCCACTCAGGGTGAAACAAAGTTGGGGCACCACCACACCCCCTTCTCCTACCAATAGGTGGATCATGCCCTACATCTTAATATGGGGCCAAGCTTGGCATCATTGTCATTGTCACCAATACATCCCTCCTCAAAGCAGGTCATCACTCCCAATGTGGCATAAGCATTGCATCCACAATATCCTCTCCCAACATGGCCCGACTAGCCTCTAACATGCCCAACAATACCATCATCATCCGCTGGCGCACATCCATGTCTTGCTCCTCCAGGTGCACCAATATCTCAAAGAGTCAGCGGATTTCTACATCTTAGGAATCCTCTTCCCCTTCCTTGTGGACAAGTGCAACCCCTGCCCCTATGTCAAAATAACCCTAGTACTTCGGTCGTTGGGGTCCCTTAGGCCTTACCTTGGCCGAATTCAGGCAACTACCTCGAATTATGCCCCACCCAATGTAAGCCTAACCTATTAGCATAAATTAGGACATGATATTTTAATCACTTTGGGTGTTTGTAAACTTAGTAGCTCATGACAATATGTAAAGAATTAGAATTAGATTTATTGTCACGTTAAGAAATGGAAAATGATTATTTGTCCTAAGGATTAGAGCTAAGTTGGTTAAGTTAACAAGTAGGGAAATTAAAATCTAAAACTCTAAATTGGAAAACTCAAGAAAGCATGAAACAAAAGTATGATTTAACAACTGAAAAAAAACTAATTACACTTCTTCAAAGTAACAACACACTTCTTGAAAGTCAAAGCACATTACTTAAAATATTTTGGATTATTGTCCCACAAGTTATAGTTTCTTTGGATTCAAAGGCCTACAATGGTTGACTCCTAAGTCTTGTACTTATCTATCACGATTGATTTCAAGTATTACTTATCTATTTTTCTCTATTTTTACACAATCTTGAAGAGGATACCATATGCTTGTCATATAAGTTCACCCTTCAAATGAATCCATCCTAGTAAGTTTTATGAGTCCTAGGAAGGAGAAAATTAGGCTCATCATGATGTCTTTCGTCATTTAATTTTTAACGAGTTCGACGGAAGAGTAACTCGATGTCTTTTTCATATTTAGAGAGTTTGAAAAAGAGACGGAAAAAGAAAACTCCATCATGTCCCTTTTCGTAATTTGTCACTCGAACCCGAAAAGGTAGAAAATAATATTCGAGAGAACCTCTTGACCATGCCTATTAAGGTGTACCTTTTTTGTAAATAATCAATCTCAACCCCAAAAAGGGGTAAACGTACACTGAGACAAAGTCAATTCATTTAATTTAACGAGTTCGAAAAGGCAAGTACTCGACAATCTTTTCATTTTTTTGGAGTCTAAAAAGAGCTGAAAGGGGACTGCACCTGGAGGAACGAGTCATATAAAATGATAGCAACTGGTTCCGGTCACGATGGAATTGCGCAAAACATGTAATGGTCAAGAGGCTGGCTAATAAGACCACTCATTGGAGATGTTCCCGAGGAAATGGTAACACAACCAAGTGAAAATGAATGATTGACCAAAGAGGTTGTGATAATGGAATGAAACAACCAAGGCTCATCTAGCAAAAATTGGCTGATAAAAATGACAATCACGAGAGGTAAAAAAATAAAAAATGGTTTCATTTTTACACAAGCTTGAAACATGGGAAACTATGCTTGAGTATGGTTTCATTTTTTCACAAGCTTGAAACATGAGAAAAAACTATGCTTGGATTTGGTTTCATTTTTACACAAGCTTGAACCAAAGATAAACTATGCTTGAGATGAGTTTGCATGCCCCTAGCATAATGACTCAATTCAAGGTACATGCCCCCCAAGCTTCATTGCATTCACCTAAGTGGATGGAATAAAGGTTCACTTATGGGATCAAGGGAAAGACTCGACTAGGATTTTACGAGATCTAATCAAAGACTCGAATTGGAAGGGGATTTCTTTCATTTTTTAATGAGCTTGACAAAGGAAAAGAACAATTCTCATGGCACCTTGTTTCATTTTTTAACGAGGTTAACATAGTAAAAGAACTATCGTCATGGGGACCTATTTCATTTTTTAATGAGGGTTGACATAGTAAAAGAACTATCCTCATAATCTTTTGTTTCTTTTTTTAAGGAGCTTGACACAAGACAAGGAACTCTGCTCCATTCCCTTGTTTCATTTTTTAAGGAGCTTGACACAAGACAAGGAACTCTGCTCCACTCCCTTGTTTCATTTTTTAAGGAGCTTGACATAAGACAAGGAACTCTACTCCTTTGAGACCTTGACCTGATGAAAGACCAAAAGAGGCCATGGCTTCTAAGAGTTTCCCATTAGATGAGAGAACAACACTGTGGAAGGGATACATGTCCAGGAATCCAAAATAAAAATCGGGCTCCAATTCCCTCAGTACATGATGTACTACATCACCTACTAGATCGTCAGTAGGTGCGGGCATGGAACAGGTGGCCACATAATTAACTTGTGGCAGGGGTGATACTGCTTGCATATAAGAACCATTTAGGGATGATGGTTGATTGGGAGTTGAGTCAGGACCAATGGATGTAAGCTGATCAATGATTAGAATGTTCCCTTCATGCAAGAAACACATCACTTGAAAGAGGGAAGAAACAAGAGCTCCCATGACATAAACATAGTCACGACCAAGAAGTAGATTACAATCTAAAGGGCCTTGGACAACCATCACATCTATATAGATAGTATTTCCTCCCAAAGTAATAGGTAACTTAGGAAGGACCCCTAACGGTTGAATGGTCCCTCTGTTAAAAGCTAACAGATTCTGGGTGACGGGGACAAGTTGAGGAGAACCTAAAGCTTGCCAAGTAGTTGAGGACATGATACTAACAGATGCACCCTCGTCTATGATTGTGCTAGGTACGACCATATGGTAAGCTTGTATTGTAATCTGGAAAGGCACATAAGACGGAAGACGATATCCTGCCAGTCGATTCCAATCGAAAGCAGTGACTAAACTACTTGGAGGGGGTGTTATAGGAATATGACAACTTCCTTCTTGCTCTATGGGAACATGAGAACTACTCCCATGCACTCAGGAACAAGAGGATTTCCCTCCAGTTCATTCGAAACTGAAGAAACCAGAAGAACCTGAGTGGTATGGGGTTCATTCGCTACCAGAAAGATATAATTATCTGAAGGTGAAACCAAGCCTACCATTTTCTTGACTAATGGTTGGTTGAGAACGGACTCATGAGACTCACTTTCATAGAGAGCGGGGTTGACAAAAGATGGTTTTTGATCAATCACTGAATCAACTAGTGAAGGATCAGGGGAAAGCTTCCGATACCCAATCGGAAGACGAGGTTGAGAAGCTGTAAGGTTTTTAAGCTCTTTGGAAGCTTCATCCATAAGAGGACAAAGGTGAATGGGATGATTACCTTCACACAACTTACACAGACATTTGACTTTTCCCTTTTTCCCATGAGCTACACTGTTAATAGTTGAAGGTTTGTCATCAACATGATTGCCAGAGGCTAATGACAAAGGTTGATGTGAACCTATGGACCACACTTCTAAGACCTTGGGAATACTAGGACAATTCCGAAGAAGTTGGTCACCCTTACATAGCATGTAAGGGAATTTTAATTTCCAAGGCTGGTTGGAAGATTTTTCTTGATTAGTTGCATTGATAACAATAGTTTTTTGGTTGGACCATGCTTATTTTGCTTCTTCCTCTTCATCCTCTTCTTCTTCTTCTTCTTAGCTTCTTGGTTACTAGAATCCATACTTTCGCTAGGCGAAGAGGAATAACGAGGTGTAGAAATAGGTGAAGAAGGTAAGGGGTCAACTTTAGGATCAACATGAGGTTAATGTTGTTTAGGTGGAGGAGAACTTGGTTGAAAAGTAGTTGGGACACTTGGAACCATCGAGGTCGAAAACAACCAAACTGGTAGACCAATGGTCAACCCAGGAAGGGACAACGTCGCCATCTAGGGAGCACCAGTATTTCCAAAATAAGGAAAAGGACTAGGATTCACATTAGAGGGGTTTCTTTGACTAGTAGACTCAAGAAATGTTGCCATTGGTATCAACGTAAGATATACTAAGGAGTATTTCCACAGGAAGGACGTTGTTCCACGGTCAATTAATTTTATAATTTGAAACAAAAACTTTCCCTTTTCATGTTTTAAGAGTCTAGAAAAGGACGAAAAGGTGACTCTAGTCACTTTCATTGGTTTAACGAGCTTGAAAGGACAAGTTCTCAATGATCTTTTCAAATTTTAAGGAGTCATAAAATATCGAAATGGCTATTGAGGGTACTCTAAGCAAAAGGAGTACCAAGTAACCGTGAATTGCAATATACACCTCAACAAATAAATTTAGCGAGGACTTGACGTACGTGCAGGCTATTTCCCCGAATGCTGCGTTCGGTGTATCACATTTACAGGGTGGTAGACTTGGCTTCCTATGGATAAAGGTTTACAACATATGAGGATCTCCATTTATATACTTGATGGTACAGGAAGCACAAGTCTGTGTTAGCACTGTCTAATGCAAGAGTATTGCAAATGACAGCTACTGAGTTTTATAGACATCGAAACATGTCTCTACCCTAGACCACTAAGTATGAGTGTTAATGTTTCAAATGATCCTTAGATTAATTGATAGATTTTAGAGTTCATCTTGAAATTATTGTTTCGATTTCAAGGCCTTAACGATGTAACTTGCTCCTAAAATGCAACTAGATGATGAAATGAAATCCCTCAATTTGATGAAAGCTATCTATGTAGGGAAGAAGATCACTGAAATCATGCTTCAAACCAAATGCAAAAGTGCATCCATGACAATCTTCAAACGCTAAATGAAAAATATGAAATCTAATCTTTCATATGATAAGCACATGCAATGCTGAAACAAACCTTAAGAAAAAACTACCTTAAGATATAATGATGATTTTCTCTCTCTTTTTTTTTTTCACTTAAATGCAATCAACTTAATCTAGTGCAAAAGTAAAAAAGAACGCAAGCAAGCCAACAAATATGAAAATCTATTTCACATTAATGATTTGAATGCAACCCAAAATGCTTCAAAAACCATGAAAAGATAAACACTTTCACTTTCACTTTTTGAAACACAAAGCAAACTCTTCTTTTCGATTCAAATGAGACAATCAATTTGTAATCTATTGTTTGTCAAAGAGAACTTAAGAAACTTTCACAATATCTACTAATGAAAACAAATTAAGGCACAAGAACCAAAAGTGATCTGCAAAGGATGTCCAAACACAAAAAAGACTCTTTAACACAGGTAATTGATCTCTGATGAGAAGACCAACAAGCAGATGAAGGATGACCTAGAAGACCTAGAAACCCTAAAAGTATAATCAAACTTTAAGCATAATCAAACCAAGTTAAAAGGAAATTGCAATCATACAATAACAAAGTCAACTGATATCACACTGGTAAATCACTGGGAGAAGACATAAATAACTGAAAACAAGAAGACAAACCCTAAATTTTTTTAACTTCTTCAATCATCACACATGTTAAGAGAAAAGTGGCGATCATCGCTACTGTAATCAACAAAACCGCAATATCATTGCAACTGTCAGGGTAAAAAACACGATGGTCAAGAAAAACAAAGAAAAAACTCAAAGTCTTCAAGAAAAGCTCAAATCAACAACCTTCAAGCATCTACTAGAAAGTTAGACTAACTATAGACAAACAATGAGGTCCAAGAATGAATGATTGATCAATCTCATCAAAAGACAAGATGAAGAAATGGAAAGAAAGGATCATAGGCTCCCCAACGGAGTCACCATTTTATTGACAAGGTTAATCCTCTCTGCAGATAGAGATGGTCCCTCTAGCCTATTGAGTGGGTTTAGCAACTTAAGTGACAATTAAGTAGACATCTTCCTAGGCTATAATTAAAAAGTAGAGCGAAAGAGATGGCCTACCTCATTCTGATGCTATTTCGGTTTCCCTTGTTGAGTACCTTGAACCGCTTATGTCACAGGGTTGTTCCTACTTCTCTCAGCATTTATGGACTTGCAAAAGTGATCAAGAGACAACAAGGCATGCCAAAACTAATAGAAAATCCAATAACAACCTACTTAATTGATCAAGGAATGTCAAGCTAAATAATGCAAGAACATATATATTTTGGGAAGATGAACCACCAATTGTATATTATTAGGAAATAAAGGGAAGCTTACAACCAAAGCCTTCATGTTGAAAGGCTTTCCTTGAGTGGTAATCCAAGTCCAAGCAAAGAACTCTCCAAACACTCCTCCTCCAAGTCTAATGAATAGCCTATAAGCACAAGCTTAGCATAAGGGTGCAAATAGACATAGACCAACCCTTTGAGAATGGGAGAGGATGAATTTATAGGTTGTGAAAGGGAGTTAGGTCCTCTCCAAAGATAGTATTAGGTCCTCATCTCATGGAGATAGCTCAGAGGGATAAGACCAAGAGGCCATGTTGGGAGGATTCAACCTCATCTATGCCAAACAACCTCCAACTCGTCGCCCTAGAAGCTTCTAGATCACAAAGCTTCTCATCCTCTTGGGAAAATTACCTCTTTGGGATCATCGCGAGTATATAAGTAAATAGAGCGATGCCATCGCGAGTTGAGTATAGTTCAACAAGCGATCATCGTGATTTTTGGTCTCATAAGAGCGATGATCCTCACATTAGGGTTTTAGAGCTATTTCCTTCAGGGGAAGCTCAATGCATTTTGCAATCAATGTCTTAGGAAGGCTCTAAACTACATATATGAATGAGTACACTGCATTATGGTCATGTTTCAGGCACTTTGGGGTATGTCACAGGGAAGTGCAAAAGGTGTGACAAAATATTGTGTAACACTAGGTACCATAGGTTTTTGATCAGCTTCTCAGCAGTATAGGTATCATGGCCTCCAAGAGATCTGGATCAAATGACAATTGAAAGTAGTACCAGGGATGTGGTTGAACAAGGGTCTATGAGCTTGCCCGTGTACATAGAAACACACTTGTTCATCAATAAAGACACCAAGATCACATGGTAATACATCAACGCCAATTTCTCAGGTAGTGTTGAGGAGAATTTGGAGGATCGACAGGTCTATGTGAATATCCACAAGTTATGATTATACAAGGTTGCATGCAGATTTCCCATGTTCTCTTGTGTAGATGTGATCCACTGGATTGTCTCACACAATGATCCTAAGACAATGATACTGAGCATTGTCAGTGGAGCAAGGCTTTCTTCCTTTAGGATGGAGGAATATTAGGAGATATATCATTTTCCATTCCCAGTGAGTAGGATGGATGCATTGTTCTACACTCCTAATGGTAGCACGAACACAAGAGACATATTGAAGTGTTGGGTAAAGGAGCCAACAAAGTTCAGGATGACACCCAGCCATATATAGAGGAATAAGACACTTAGGAAGGCATACCAGTTCTTGGTCATCTTCACATGCCACTTGTATGGCCAAGGGAGTACAAATACCTTCCCACAAAGTTGGGTTGCTATGTTGGATCAACTGGCAAGTGAAGGAAAACCATTCAACTGATCCGACATGTTGGCTCTCCAGTTGAAAGTGCATCTATCCAATACTCAAAGTCCACCCAAGGATCAACAAGCAAAATTCTTCATGTCTGCCTACCTACTCAATGCAATCTGTGCCCATTAACAGTTTCCTGGCATGGGTTGGGTATGGACACCTTCAGAAAGTGTTGTGAACATATATTGCAAGTTGCTTTCAGATTGCAATTACCGAGGAGTCATGTCGAGAACATCTGACGATTTCATTGCCCCTCTGTACATGATGATATTTGGACAAGATCCACCCTGCATGTCCCAGGCATAAATGGAGGTGTCGCTAAACATTGCAGATTGGTACGCCTCACCCGAGGGAATCTTCATTAGAATGTACAACACGAAGAAAGCTCCACGTGTTACCGAGGTTTACCACATACAAGTTGGTCATGTAGGAGGTTGCATACCACATCTTGACAGGGTTATTAGTTGGATTTCACAAGAAGAAGAAGGCACCATGGCCCATGCTTCCTGTGTGAATTGGGTTGTACGCGATCAAGAGTTTGAAAGAAGCAGATGACAAGGTGGTAGATTTCAACAAGTTTAAGTTCAACACCAGTCGTCTCAAGTCGTATGACCCACATGGTTTATGTAGGGACCACTATGTGAGACTGTACTATCCTTGGATCCACGGGGCGTGTCATTGGCTAGAGGAAGGCCCATGGAGATATTTTTATAACTCTAGGCTTAATGAACCAGTCATCATTGCAGTGGAGTGGCTAGCAGCACGACAAGGAATAACAACAATAATAACAACAAGTAACAAACGTATGCAAGACAAAGGCAAAAGGAAGATTTCCGAAAGCACATAGATGGAGCAAAGCTACAAGTTTAAGGAAGACCCACTTGTGGAAAAGGTAGCTTTGGAGAGAGATGCGAAGAGGTGACAACATGATAGGAGGATAGCATAAAGTAAGAGAGAGAAGAAAAGGTTTGAAGATGTAGAAAGCATGTTGTAGGAAAACCAGCAAAAGCTCAAGGAAGAAAAAGAGCTGCGCATAAGAGAGAAGGAAGCGCAACATGGGAATGAATAGAAACAGGAACAGGAACAGGAACATAAGGAAGTGCAAGGCGCACAGACAGCGCAAACTGCACCAATACAGGTTGAAGACTTTGAACCAACAATAAATGAGGAACAGGGCGAGCAGCCGCGGGAACAGGAACTTGCTCTATAGGAGGAACATATAATAGAATATATGAACATGGAGGTGGAGTAGACAGAACAAGATCAGGATACTGACCTCATGCGAAAAGAAATCGAGGTCACTCCACAAGCTTCACTAGCTCCAACAGGAGAGCATGCCGCGAGTGAACAAGGGGATACCATTCTCCTTGAGGACCATCCGGGAACAAAGGTGTACAACATAGCCTTTAACGAGTCACAACACATAGTTTTACAAGCACATAGAGTGCGCATTCTGGATGAGCATGCATCACTTGCGGACTTGGAAGAATGGTTGATTATGTCAGATGTACGAAGATATCCAGTTACCTTAGCTAATGCTACAAAGGCTTATGCCGAAGCCACGAGCTTGAGTTTTAAGTTCTTGATAGCAAAAAAAGTGCATGGCTAAGGAGTTGCAAATAGCTAGGCATAGAGAGGAACAATCAATAGGATCTGCCAGAGCATAGATGAATATGGCCATACTAGCTGAAGTATTGGCCCTTGAGACAGTCACGCAAAGACTATATGACAGGTTCGTCACCATGCACAAGGTAGTTGTCCACCTACATGGTCATCAATAGCGCTGCACCAAGATAACACAAACTCTCGCATATATACGTATCGTCGTTGATCATGTACATACACATAGAGTGAGGTACAAGGGAGCCCCGCTGCACTTGCACAAGATGATGAAGTCGCAGGTAGAGTTGGACAAAGCAAGTATCCAAAGTCTGATTCAGAACTATGAGGAACTCCCACCGCTCATCACCGATGTGGAGGCTTCGTATGCATAGTTGTATAGGAGTTTGGATGTCATGGTGAGAAAGTAGGACACCCCGTTGATTGGTACACTCACCGAGGCCAAAGAGAATAACCAAGTTAGGCTGGAGCTTGATGCTTACTTTGATGAGTTGATGCTCACGGCCACCGACGCAGATTTACAAGTCAACACATATAACATGCGAATGTACATTGCGTGTCCGGCCTTGCTCACGACAAAGCTGCACATGTTACAGGATGAGTTGGACTAAGGTTTCAAATCATTATACCCAAAAGTAATGGAGGCAAGAGTTTGTTTCCAGAAGGATATCATCAAAGAGTATGCAGACACCATTGTGCACTGTCAAGCATGGCATCAGTTCGTCATTGACGATCACAGAGAGGGGGTTGATGAGTTGGTATTTCCACAACCATCCAAGTCTTAGTGTTGTCTTGTCTCGCTGACTCAAGCCAATTTTGTCCCACATGGGTGTATGTGGAAAACGTATATTTTTTGTAAACATGATGTAAAGTGAAATTCCAAGTGTCATTAGTGGAATACAAATAGTCATATGTAATGTAAAGAGTCATGAGGGTAGTCCAAGAGCCACAAAGGGGAATGTCAAGGGTCACCCCACCCTTTGCTATAAATAGAACCTCATAACTCATAGAACAGGATTTTGGGAGCCACGATTGTGCTGGGCATTGCTTAAAGAGGGCTTGAAGAGTATTGTGATGAGCCTTGGGTTCTCCACAGTGGAGAGCGAGCACATCTCTTTGGAGGAGCAAGTGGTGTTGATTGTAATGTTCCACTATTAGGGCTAGTGGCTCACATGGTTGAATGTATGGATGGAACTTTCACTTTATATATGTTGTTATTGTAGTTCGATTATTCTGGTTACTTTAGCAATGTATGTAGTTTTACTTACGCATTGATGTATGGAATTTTCCATATGTGATTGTATGAATCTTATTGAAGTGTGTTGTTGGTTTAATTCATTGCTTTGGATTGTTGACTATTCTTCTTTCCAGGTTGTGATGTTATTCAACTCGTGGGTTCCTTTTAGGTTGTGTACTATTATAGGTTTCTAAGGGACACACTTCTTTCCCCCCTATGTGTGTTAGAACCTCCCCATGCATATTTCTTGACTTGCTACAAGGTCACACACTTGCTTCTAACAAGGATATCTTGCTTTCGTCTACACACTATTGCAATTAAGGCGTTACTTTACTACCCACTACTGGGACTCCTACTCCAAACGGTCTGAGGTCTAGTTGGGATTTATTCCTGGGGAGATCCCCTAACATGTTCGCTGGTCCAACATCCTCAATAGGATTATATAATATTTGGAAGCAATGATGACAGATTAAGTAAAAAATTTGCCACAAAGATGCAAAGTGAGTTTGAAATGTATTTTCTTGGCAAGCTCAAATACTATTTAGGGCTTCAAATATCTTAGCATGATGAAGGAATATTTATATATCAAACCAAGTACATCAAGGAAATGCTAAAAAAATACAAGATGGAAGATTGCAAGCATGTCCTTACCCCAAGGGTAACACGTTGCAAGTTAAGTTTAGAAGATTTGTCAAAGGATGTGGACCAAAGGTCGTATAGATCTATGATTGACAATCTTCTATATGTGACAGCTTCTCGGCTAGACGTAATGCAAGAAGTTGGAAAAGTAGCAAGATTCCAAGTAGCACCAAAAGAATCTCATATTATTGCCATCAAAAGAATTCTTCGATATCTTGAGGGCGCAACATAATATGGTTTATGGTATCCCAAATAAAATGATCTAGTTCTCCAAGCTTATACATATGCATATTGGGTAGGAAGTGTCGAGATCGAAAGAGTACCAGTGGAGCAACATTCTATCTAGGTGGTTGTCTTGTTTCATGGTTAAGTAAAAAGAAATCTTCAATCTTGTTATCCAAAGCAGAAGCAGAGTATATCGCGGCAACAACTTGTACTCAAGTTCTTTGGATGAAGAAAACTTTGCAAGATATTTAAGTCAAGTTTGATCAACATATTCCCATCTACTGTGATAACACTAGTGCCATAAGTATCTCCAAGAATCTTGTGATGCATTCCAAAACAAAGCACATTTCGATCAAATATCATTTCGTTAGAGAGAAGGTCGCTGAAAAGAATATCAAGATTATATATGTTGGCACAAGGAACAAATTACTAAAATCTTTACCAAACCATTACCTCATGAAGCATTTGAGTTTCTTTGCCAAAACCTTGGGATTCTCCCAAGTTCTCATTTGACTATTTCTCTTATCTAACTAAGTAGAAAGGGGGAGTGGAGGTGTGTACAGGTCCACAAGATGACAATTTCGTAGATGGAGTTACCCTTTGCCATTAATGACAAAGGGGGAGAGAAGGCAATAGGAATAGGTGTCATGATCTCAGGGGGAGTACTTGTGTTGCCATCAATGCCAAAGGGGGAGATTGTTGATCAGTGGTTTTGATTGATGTCAACCTAAGCAACACCAGGGGAGACCCCGATATTGCAAGGGAATTTTGACTTGAAAACTTACTCTATTATGAGTCAAGTATATTCTATATGGATTCTACTTGTTGAGATGTTTCCATTGATATATGGAATGCCACGTAATTCTTCATGGTTTGAGAGATATTCGTGTTTGAAGTTAGTAACCCCAGTTAGTGGTATAAAACCCCATTGGGTTGTGGCATGGCAATCATAGCTAGTTGTGGTCATTGAATAGTCAATAATCAATAATTTTTTAAGCTCCTAAAATCCCTCCAACTTTCACTCGTTCAAGCCCCTCTCAACTCAAGTCCTTTCTATAAGTTGTGACCCTCACATCCTCCTCATGTAAGCACTTTCAATGAACTATCTTGTGAGAAGACCTTCGTAATTTTTCGGCCCTCATGAGCTTCTAATGCAAGACATGTTGTAGGGAGTTTAAGGTTTCATTGAGGTCTGGTTACAACACAAAATTATGATCAAGTTTGAAGGTTTGTTTTGAAGCAAGTTGAGAGCCTTGGATTCTAGGATTTCGCTGCTTCAAACAGGTCATCGTGGCATTTTCGCTATAACTTTTTTTCTACGAAGATTAAGAAGCTGAAGTTACAATCCATTTGACCCAAAATCTTGATGAACCTCATGACCAAATTTTAGATCTTGTTTCGCTAATTTTCAAAGATATGATCTGAGGAAGTCAGGGTTTTTGTAGGCTCCCAAATTCTATGTCAAATAGGTGACATCGGGAAAATTGTCATAACTTTCTCTTTGAGCATTGGATTCAAATTTCGTAAATAGTGAAGAAAATAGGATTAACTGTAGTTTGCTGGGTATCATTTTTAGGTCTGAAGGTCGAAAAAGTGACACATGGTACTTTGTACAAGTTCGCTCTACTGAACTAGTCTATAATAAGGTCATCGTGGGAGATTGGGCATAACGATTTCTTGAAGAATCAAATATTGATCAGACCTATGGGGTTGGAAAGAGGACTCAAAGGGCTACCACAGGATGAAATTTACGACCTTGAAGATCCAAAATTACATATATACAATAGATTCAATATCGAGCTCCTAGAAGGTAAGAACAAGTATGCATTCAAGGATCACTACAGTAAGGACCACACCTCAATAGTCAAGGGTAAGTATGCTATAGAAAGTTGTGTATGATTAATGTTTGCATTTGACTTTTGAATATCATTTTTGACATGTGTTTTGCAGGACAATGTAAGTATTTTGTTTGTGTATTGGTTTGGGTCTTGTTCATTAGTGCATGTGTAGGAAGTATGACACTTTAGGCCAACTCAGACACATACTAGAAGGACATGCAGCACCAAAGTACCATTACTTGAAGCAAGCACGATAGTACCTCACCATATGAAAGTGATTCAAGAAGTTGTGTCAAGTCAAGCGTTAGTATTGTAAAATATCATCATTGTAAAATTGTAAAAGAGTCATTAGTGTAAAAATTCAATCTGCCTAGAGTTGAAGAGGCATTGTTGGGAGGTATAGGAGTCATTGTTGGATGATGTCATGGTTAGGTTGTAGGTCACCGTGTGATTGGGTAATTGATCAAGTACAAGAAATTCATTGTAAATTATATTTTATCGTGGATCATTGTCCTTGGTACAAGATTCCACACTCTTGTTTCATTTCTACTCATTATAGGGTGGCGAGGAGGTGCTAGGAAGGTGCATGAAGTCACCTACAGGGTGGAGCCTGTGAACACTTCAGGGTCGTAGGTTGGTCTAGGATGTTGGGGCATCCATTTAGTTGACTAATAAAGAAACCAAGGTGTTGGGTCGTCCTTCCAGTGGGAGCTGGAGAAGAATGCTTTTCTAGAATTCTAGGAAGTTGTAACTTTCATTTTAGTTGGGGTTGAAGATTAAAGATTTTATTTGAAAAGCGTTAGGTGGTTTTTGATCTGGAGGGGGTTTTCCACCTAAAATTGTTGTGTCTAATGTGTTTTATTGTTCATTATTATTACTGGATAAACATTAATAATAATTGAAGATTAACTAATGCTCTGAAAAGATTTAAAAGTGATAATTGCTAAGGAATACTAATTCACCCCCCCTCACTATTTCCAATAGATTGAATCTAATTGATGATTTTCATTAATAATCAGAAGAACACTCACAACTGGAATAACCTATGCCAGGTAATGGTTAGGTCATTAAAACTTATCATCTGAGAGATTCCTGAAATTGTGGTAACTATTGCAAAACTAGATAGTATTATGACAAAAATAATAAGAGTTGTGACTTTTTGGAATATTGTAGTTATAGGGGGAATCACTTTGAATACTAGTTATGGGAAAGGGATAGATAATCTTATGGCCAATTAGGAGCTAATTAGTGTTTTGATTGAACACATTGCGACAAATTTGTTACATGCTAAAGTAGTTGCACATGGATGGACTATGGGAATATTATGAGACAAGAATTGAGTTATGAATAACGACAAAGCGATACAATATATAGGTGAAGACCGTGTATGTCTTAGAATATTATCAAGTATTTTTTTTTTGCATCTTTACAACATCGATTGTAACACTTTATGCATATAAGTGCAAGGGGAAAGGTTCCTTGGATTACTTCCATTAAGATAATAATGTTAGGTGAGCATATTGAGAAATATTAATGAATGCTAGCCACACATGCTTGATATAATGGAACTCCAAAAAAATATGTGAAACTACCTTGGTTACATTAAATATAGGTTGCATAAAAAAGTAGTTTTAGGTGAATAAATGTCAGGGTGGACTTGATTATACTACTTAAGAGAAAAGATAGGTAATTAAATAGATCAACTCGATTGAGAGACCTAGGTTGCACAGAGGAATTGAGAGGTAGAATATCTTGAATCCTCTCTTGATGTTTTTTATATCCTCTAGAATGAGAAAAAATGATATATGTAAATATTTTAGGAGCAGGAAGATTGGTGAATTATAAGAAAGTAAAATAATTAAAATAAGATTGCACTAAGTGAACACATCGAGAATATGATATTGTACAAATATGTTAGGGCACAATTTGATGATGCTTTCTAGTTTAAAGTGTCATGACACAAACATTGTGATTGGCATGAGGACTAATGTATGTATGTATTATGACTATGTGTGAAAGGATGAATGGATATGTTGATAAATTAGTTATCGATGTCAGAAAAACTCATGCAAAGGAAAATGACAAGAGGAGGATCATCAAAAGGATGATGAAGGGATCTTGTGAGCTACCAAGAAGCATCAACTAGGTAGGTAGCTTTAAGAATAATGACAAAAACCATGCAAGCCCTGAAATTGATTGTGCCATAACCACATGTAGTCTAAAGGGAATTGGGTAAGAAACCCTTCAAGTATTTTTTTTTGTATTTAATGTTATGTTTATGATTGAATGCATGTATGTCATGGATTACCAATGGGTTATGGAAGAACGAGGAACATATGGTATGAAATGATAGATATAATCTTGAAATACATTTGTGTATAAGCATGTCATAATTCAATTAGTTGACAATGAATGATTGAATAGTCACACTTATGACATGAATTATGTTGTATGCGTCAAGGGAATGCATGACTATGTGGTGTGCATTGGTTGAATATACAATTATGTGAAAATGATGCTCATAGGGCTATGCCATGTTGAGACCATACTAATTATGGATGTCAAAATGTTATAGTGCCACACAAGTTTCTAATGGTCTCCTTGCTTGAGTTTGGTCTTGGACTATATCCTACTTGCTGACATTGAAAAACACCAATAATAAGGAAAATATTGCAAGGGAAAGCATGGCAGAAAGGGGTATGTGTTGTCATTGTGATTTGTTAAGGAGGGCACCCGAAGGGTTGATAATAATTAGGGAGGTAGTTGGATGACATGTCGAGACATTGGTTTGACCTTCCAAATTCACCATGGTGAAATGCATGACCTGAGGACGTGGTATTCTAAAAAATCAATGTAGGGATGCATTATGTGGATGTAGCCATAAGTGTTGACACGATAACTTCTAGTTCAAACATGATTGTATTGTTAAAACATGAGTGTACTAGTAAAACAAACATTAGGAATAATCACTTCATTCTTTTGCTATGATTTAAAATGGAAAGTAATGGAATTGATGATGTGTGGATTTTATTAGGATTTTTGTAAGTTGCAAAAAATGCTACTGTAAAAAATCTCATATTTAAATACTCACATTTTATTTATTGATTGAAATATTTAGGTTGTAGGTAGAATGGTCCTTGGAATTGATAATGAGTGTAATCCCACAAGGAATAATGACACTATATACAACAAGCATCAAATGTTAGGATGTGGAACCTTATACGCACGAGAACTGATTTCCTATATGAAATAAATTTGGAATAAATTATGTAACAAGTTAAAAATATTATGATTGAAATTGGTAACAATGATATCTCATTGTAATTATATGTACGTGATACAAGTTAGATGGTGGATATATCCATGAAGGATGAATGATAACCGTCAAGTTGGAAAGTGCAGATAAGAGGTTAATATTAGGACACAAAAATCCTATAGAACGACACACCATTGTGATGAGCTATGATGTGTTGGAGCAAACCAAGGGATGGGTTGGTTGTAAGAATTTGTAAGTCTCAATACTCTTTCATTACAAGGAAGCCACGTGGAATGATGGATTTCTTGAGTGACTGTTTAAAGATAGAAGGGGATGCTTGAGCTTGGAGGGAATGTGTCTACATGGAAGAGCAGGATTATATGAATAATATGGCACCTAAGATCATGAGTGAATTGGGTGTCTCTAATAAAACAATGATCTAAGCCTATCCATTGTGGCCATATGGATGCAAATCAATGGCTGTATAGATAAGTATTGTATGCTTGATCGTGAGTTATGTGTAAAAATAGGATATTTATGCATATAAGAGGTTGTAATATGCATGATCGCTTGAAAAATTATTTAGGAATATACTAGAATACTAGCGCTTTGTGGCATACGAAGGCAAAGAAAAAGAGATGATCCTATTAATATAGCTAAAGGGTGAAGGTATTACAGAGGTTGTTTTAGCAAACAAAACACTATTGATGATGTGTTGTTGAGGACACTGAGATAGTGTGAACACTAAGGATGGTGTTGGGCCTCAAATACGCCCATGTTTTCATCATTAAATACCACCATTCATAACCTATATTCATCTACTATTACACTCATTTCACACCATAATTCCATAACTTGCCACCAAATACATATCTTACACTCTATGGTTGGTTATCATTAGTTTTCTTATATTTTCAATGATTAAAGATGATTTTTCCATGATTTACTAATGGTGGTTTTGCTAAGTTCCTTTGTCACAGGGTTCCATCACTGAAATTCTTGACAAGTCAGTTGAAGTAATTGGTACAAGTAGAGTACAAGAATATCCAATTTGGGGTTTTAACATTTCGGCACACATATGGGGAAAACAGAGGGAGGTTATTATAATGCTTTAATACCTTTACATGTGTTGTATTGCAACCAGGTCGCGCATGTGGGTCCCTAGGAGCTAATTAACAAATTTGCTAAAAATGTGCACAATTTCCAAACTGCCAAGTTTGACCTCAATTTCCTTGCAGCTGAAGGTGAATCTGGAAAATATGAGAAAATGAGTTTATTGACCATATAACCAATTATCTATATCCAAAACTATTTCTCTAGATTTGAATTTGTCTAAAAGTTATAAGCGGGTCTTGGAGGCAGTTTTATAAAAAATGGCTATTTTTCCTGAGTTCTAGAATCTTGCGAAAAGAGCGAGACAACCAACTTTGGGCATGATTTATGAGGAGATGGATTTGAATGAGACAAATACAAGAGAATTTTTTGTTTAAAATATAAAAATTTAGGTTCCCTCGGAACCGTTTTCCAAAATTCACCATGGTTAGGAAGATATGCCAATATCTTTGGGGTCAATTTGTTAAAATCGTTCAATTTTCCATAGTTGAGGAAAATGACTAATTCGCCTTGCAAATCTTATAAATGGCTCAGCCATGGTTTGTATTGTAATTTTTTTTGGGGAGGTTTTTGAAAGGAAGAGAAGCAGGGAAGGAATAAAGGATGGATTGAAGCTATTTTGTAATAATAATTGAATCTTAATAGAATTTTGCTTCATCTCTAAATTCTTTGCAAGTATTATGATTGTGTTTTGAATTTCATTTTTATTGAGCTAATTTAGGCTTGCTCCAGGAGTGGCAAGGGCCCACCAGAACTGGAAATAAGTCCTTTAGCTTATCTAGATCATAAGATTTACATTCAAAGTGTGAATTTCATCGAGAAATTTGTTGTGTGAAATCTAGCATCATTTTGTACTTAAAACTGTGTCTTGTAGATTTGAAATTAAAAATTCTAGAACTCATTCAATTAGAAGTCGTCTTGTTTTTTTCAGCATGATTATCTTGTAGTGTCATGTCTATATAAGAATGCTCAGAAACAATAGAACACGAGATTGGTTGTGTTAATTATTAATTGAACTTGTAGTGTTGCTCTGAACCATTGGCATAATAAAACCATGATTTAATTGGGAATAAAAGTCCCAATCCTTTTTGGATGTGTTGATATCATTGGTATGGAATATTAATTTATGGATCAACTTCTTCTGAACGTTTGCAAAATTGAAATTCCTATTGATTTATTGCATGCATCCCGAGACTAGGCTTGGATCAATTATATAATTTTGCATTCTGCACTTATACAGAGTCATTCTATACTTAAACAAAGTGATCCCGTACTTAAACAAGTCTTGCAATATCATGTTTATAAATGACCAACAATGACATGACAACATATTGATGACTGTAGTTCAGTTTTGAGATCCCATAGAGTCGAAGTGTGTTTGAATTTAGAGTTGTAGGTTAATGCTTTCCATAAAATAGATTTTCCGAGTTTGATTGAATTTCGATTTCTTGAGTTGTAATTCAATTTCCTAAGTTTGATCAAGGTTCGATTTCCTAAGATTTATTTGAGATTAGATTTCTTGAGTTTAATTATGATAGTGTTAGATTTCCTGAGTTTGATTTTGAAAGCGTTCATTTAAGATTAATTTTCGATAGTGTTAGTTTGAGGTTCTTAAATTGAATGTAGTTGATGCATTTAAGGTTAAAAGTAGTAGATCTTTGTGTGATCCCAGGAATTAGAATAGTCACAATATTGTTTGGATTGTTTATTTCCTTAGCTTAAATCGTTTGGATTATAATTAGTTTTGTTTGAATTGAAATTAGTATAAGGCTGATGCCTTTTTGAGTTAGTCTTGATTGATTTAAGATTCTTGCATTTAGATTAAATAGATATTAGTGTTTGATTTAAGATTTCCACTACTTAGATTAAGATTGAAATCGTTCGAATGATAATTTGTATTGCTTGGTTTATGATTAATTAGAGTTAGTTTCTTTTGCACATTAGTTAGAATTTCTTATTCGTATTGTTTGAACGTGTTTTCCTTAATTGATTAATTTCAGTTAGAAATAGAAATTCTGTACTTAAACAATAAATTGATTTCATTTTTAGTTTAGATTAGACGCTCTGATCCTACGTTACCTGCACTTGCGCCTTGAAGCTTACAAGTCCCGGATTGATAATTTAATGTTGGAATTATAACACATATTAATAATATCAAGACTATATATATTAATAATATAGCCTTAATATATTAATATCAAAAGATATATTATTAATATATATATTAATTATATTTAATAAATAAATTTAATTAAACAAATAAATTACCTATATTAAGACTATATTATTAATATAAATAAATAATTAAAATTAAATTAAATAAATTAACCTTTCGAGCTAACCATTTAAATTTATTTTATTTTTAACCTTAACTTTATGATTTTAATAACATATATATATATATATATATATAATATATATATATATATATATTATATATATGTGATTATTAATAAATAAATTAATAATTTACTTTTTAAGCTAACCATTAAAATTACTCTCGTCCTTAACAACCTATTATAATTATATATATATATATATATATATATATATATTTTTTTTTCCACTGGAAAAATCGTAATTTTATTCAAAATTAAGTAAAATTACATGTTGTAGATGCTATAATAGCATATGCGTTATCAAACTTGTTCTGCTAAGAACATGATCTAAAAATATACTGTCTATGCCTTCCTACCTTTCTTTTTCTCCACTTTCCGCCAACCTTCATTGTTGGGTGTGGCAGTTACAATAGTCATTTGAAGTTCGTTTGTATCAGCCATGATTTCTTTTTCAGAATCTGATCCTGATGAAGAGTGTGCTCTCTTGCTGCCCTCGACTTCCTGTCCTGTGTTCTCATATTGCTACTGTGACTTGCTGTCATTTGGATCTGTAGCATATCCAATCAGATTTTCATTATTCTGTGGGTATTTTGTGCTGCTTTCATTTTTGTTTTCTGGATTATTTCCTTCTTCTGCAACTTCTCGAGGTACAATGTTGTCTTCCTTCTTCTGTTCCTCTTCTATATCCTCTGTCCATGTGGCTGAAAACTGCCAACCTTTTGGTTTTGTGGGCTGTCTTCTTTTCCTTTCTTTTTTATTTTGTGGGCATGCACTCTGAAGATGACCAGTTTGTCGACATATACGACAGCGAAAGGCAGTGTTTTCGTAATCAAGTGGCTGTGTCCATTGCTTTCCAATGTGGAGTAAGAGGATGTGTTCCGGTAGGCCTTGACTGAGATTGACCTCCACACAGATCTTGGTGAAAGTGTAGATATCCTTTGATAGGCGTTCGCTGTCCACTTTTAGGAATGTCCCCAAAGCGTTGCCAATTCCTTCTAGTACTTTGTAGTGCCAAAAGTGTATTAGTAGATTGAACAGTTTTACCCATACAGGCATTTTGGAGACTACCATGTTGTTGGGGTCGAAATCTGGGAACCAAGGTTTGATAAACAAGCCTGCATTGCCCCAGAACCATGGCCCTTCGTTTAATGCATATTCCTTGTCCTTTATGGTGTCAAATTTGACAATGAAAAATCTCTTTGAACATAAATGGATGTCACAGTTTTCTGTCCATATGGAATAGATCCATTGACGGAGAGCTTCTGGTTTGGGCCAAAATCCATTGAATCTGCAAATCACTGCTTTGGTTAGATAATCAGTGTGTATTTCATTTACCTCTGGTATAACAATTGTTAAGGCTGGATTATGTGATGTCTGCTCAACAATGTAGGTCCCAGGTACAGTAGTTTGCTGTTCTGTTTTCATTTGTGGTTCCACCTTCCCTTTTAGTGCATCTTTGAAGGATGCAGGTCCTTTTGAGCTTGTGCCGGGACAACCTCCTCGTATCCTTGTGCTAAGGCATATTGTTGAGTTATTCCCTATTCCATATTCTATTAGTTTGCGACCTTCCTGCAATACTTTTCCTGAGTAGAGAAGAAGTTGTTTGCATGGAGGGATTCCAATTCATTCTTGTATCCTATGTTTGAGGATGTTTGTCACCTCCCCTTTTCCTATTCTGATGCATACTGTAATTCCTTCCATGGATCTGATGAAGAGATTATTTTTTGTTTCTTCCCACATAACCATTGCAGATGCTGTTTGACTTGTTATCTTTTCCATTTTAATCAACTCCTCTCTCTGTTCCCTGATTCGATCTATGATCTGAATCTGTGATCCAGATCTATGAGAGGTTTCCTTGTTATCTCTCATCCAGATGTGCTGTTTTGCGATCAGTTCTTTTACAGCATTGGCTATTGTAGATCGCTGTGGATCCAGATCCAAGCTCTCGCCCCATGCTTGGTCATCAAACAAATTGGTTGTGAGCTGCCAGAAAGTGTCAGATCGGGCCCACTGCTTTCCGAGAGGGAGTAGGGGACCAGTTTGCCGGATCGATTTTCCAAAAACGCAGACGCTGCTTCCAATCCTACGCGTAACCCTCGCTGGGGGAAGCGCATCTATCCGATACTGATTGGGGTCCAGCTGATTTGATACAGATGGCCAAGAGCATTGAAAGATGGAACCCAGATCCGTCCTGAATGATGCATCTTGTACCGAGAAACGGAGATAAAATTCCAATCTCTGTTTGTATTGTTGCAAATCTTGAGACTGCTCTTCGGTGGTAGATCCAGACCAGACCCGTATGAAGAGGTCATACTCTGCGCATCCATTTGCCAGCCCCCCATCCATTTCTACCCCTTGTTGTTCTATGAGATTAACGACGGCACAAACCAGATCTACTGTAACCCTGAGAAATGCCATCACCGACGCCTCCATTTGATATTGGTTGGGGTCCAGCTTATTTGATGCAAGAAGCCGAGAACAGTGACAAAAAGCACCCAGATCTGTCATGTATGAAACATCCTGAGCCGAGAAGGGGTGGTTAAACTCCAGTTTCTGTTTGCTCTGTTCCAGTTCTTGAAGCTGCTTTCCGGTGGTAGATCCGGGCCAGATCCAAAGGGAGAGATCATGCGCAGCAAGTCCATCTGCCAGGCACCCTTCTGATTCTGCGCAATGCTGATCTTTGTGAGCAGCGGTGGCAGCCAGACCTTCTGAAACCCTGTTCGCTTGAGAAAATGCCATCGCCCGAGCCCTAATTCCCGAACAATACAATTCACAATATGATATAATATATATATATATATATATATATATATATATATATATATATATATAATATATATATATATATATATATAATAAATATATATATATTAATATATATTAAATATATCTTCATAAACTAACCACTAAAAATATTTATTTAATCCTAACTTAATAACCTAATATTATTAACTCTTAATAACTAATATATAAATATATATATATATATATATATATATATATAATAAATAGAATAAATTAATTTTTAAAACTAACCATTAAAAATATTTTATGTATCTATATATTTTTACCTAATTAACTTATTTCCACAAATAATATTAACAATAATAATATTAAAAATAATATTAATATATAAATTAATGAATAATAATTTTGACCTGGGTCCTAAGGTCAAAATTAGCCGTTGGAGTCTCTGCTCAGACTATTTAACATGCTAAGCTGGATCTGTTTCTTCAACTTGTCCTGACGATGAACCACACTTGTTGGTTCGAAATGCGTCGACAAATGTATGTCTACATGTGATTTACGCCGAAGTTATTCTTTCAACTATTATGGATCACAAAAGCCTCAATTCAACTATTGAAACACATAATTTCCCCAAAATTTTTGGTGCCATTGCCGGGGAGGTGCTAAAGGGATTAGAGCTTAGTTTCTTTCACAAGCTTTTGTGTGATCTTAGTTGTAAGGTAATTAGAGGGTGGAGAGTGTATGGTTAGATGTGAGTGAAGAGCCACACATCCACTATTGTGGGGTTGCTCCAAAGTTTGGTTGTACAAATAAGCAAGTTTGGTGAGTTTTATTGCAATTAGCAGTTTTTAATTCATTTCGGTTAAAATTTGAAAGCTCTTTAAAGATAAAACATCTTTGGGGTGCTATAAGAACCCCTTTGTACTAATCCATGTTGCGAGAGCAAGATCATAAAACAACAGGAGAAATTCAAAGAATGATCGAGAGCTTGAAGAATGTACCTCGAAATACTTTCTCAAATCCTAGTAGTACCTGGGATATCTGCCTCTTAGGGAGAGTTCATATTCACCACATTCAAGAAATTATCTGTCTCTCCACAGATAGAAGAGGATTTGGAAATCTCCCTTGATTCCTTTTGCCTATCTACCAAGGAGATTGAGAAATCATGTACCTAATCTAGTGGGGAGCATCCAACTGAACCTGAGATTGAAGAACTTTCACCATGCCCAGCAGCAACCCTTGTATGCATTCTGGAGACCAATTATCCAAGTTTGCCTAGCATGACCTAGGAGGACTTTCAAAGTGGTCCAAATGAAGAAATGAGCCAATACCACCAAGATTACATCGAGCATTGGTTCCAGATCACAATCTAGTCAAAGTACCACTCTCATCTTCAAATGCTCTTTTATCACGTCTTTCAAAGCTATTGATTTCTCATGCTCTTGTACATTCTAACTCTTATATGTTAAATCTGAGCATGAATATATCATTGTACTTGATCTGCACATGGCTTCATTGGAAGTTCTCTTTCACTTGAAGGAGGACGTCTTTTCTTCAGTATAATAGGAACGTTAGTATTGTAATAAATAAATGAAAATAGTAAAGAGAAAAATAAGTCCTTTTGTGAAAACTAGCTTGTCTGGTGCAACTAGACAGGGACTTTGGTTGAAAACCACGTAACTGGCAGGCAAAGTTCCCAATAAAGTTTGTAAATCTGTATGAGTTCTTCAAATCATGTATCTTTCAAGTCATTATGTTTGTACTCAAGTTGGTTGATGTGGGATTACTTAAGGCCCACCTATCGACAATCCTTATCCCATTAACATCAACACATTATCTAGGATTAAGGTTAGGGTTAGATAAGGTACCTGGGAGCCTGCATGCCTTAATGGCAGGTATCCTTGTCATCTACTAGGGAGACATCAATTTTTCTTAGTGGATGAATTTTTCAATCCATTCAACTTCGACAAATCTATTCATGGCTAGTAGAATTTACCTAGTGCCTTGATTCCCATTGACATCAAAGGTGGGATATCTTGCATTGGTTAATGACTTCCTTAATGGTAGATAATTCAATGGTTCTTGCTTATATTTGACATCGACACCATTTATTCACATTTGCAAGATTGTATACGGGTGTGTAGCGATTGAAGACTATATGGTTTTGAGATCTCAAAATAGGTTTGTAGCAGTTTGAATTTTTGTATCAACATTCCCATTGTCAGTTGCAGCAACAATCACATTCCCTTAGTTGTTTGGGGACATACAAATCCTCAGGCATGGGAAGAGGGGAAACTTTAGTTCATCCTTCACCTTTTCAGTTCATCATTCAGCCTTCTTTAGTAGGTCAGATCAGTAGTCACATCAGCTCCAACCATTCCATCATTCACTTCATCTTGCAGCACCAAGCACATCAACAACAAAGGTAAAACTTGAGGTAAAGTTGGCTTAAGATTATTTAATTCATTAGAGATTTAATAAAGATTTGATGATAACCACCAAATATTCTGTATATTTTGTTTTCCATATACCCTCCATTTACAAATTCCTCATTCATAATAGAATGCATGCTACTCTAATAAGGTCATAATCATGAAAAGAAAAGTATATTGGTTCATGTAAAAAAAAGCCTTAACTATAGTGCCTTCCCCTCATACATTCACACATAATGCCAGTTGAATGTATCCAATAGAGGATGAAGTCATTATTACCTTTCATAAAGGAACCATCCATAAGCACCAGCCTCACAAAAACCGAGTATGCAAGCACCTATTTTACCATCTCCATCACCACCTCATCTTTACCATTTCCATTTCCACCTATCATCTCATTTATGATTTCCTCCTACCACATCTATTTTTTATCCTCAATTTGTATTTCTCTCAAAATCAATTATATGGCTGTCAAATAAGAATGGTGTTGCTCCACAAGAACCAACACCCTCAAATCTTCACGCAGTGTTGCTCCACAAAAACCAACCCTGCCCAAAGCCACAAAGCCACAATGCCATAAAATCTATATATGAGCAAAGTTCTTGTTTGCATGAGGGCATGCAAATCCTCAGGCATGGGGGGATGTTGGGCCTCAAATATGCCATTGTTTTCATCATTCAATACCACCATTCATAACCTATATTCATGTACTATCACATTCAATTCACACCATAATTCCATAACTTGCCGCCAAATACATATCTTACACTCTATGGTTGGTTATCATTAGGTTTCTTATATTTTCTATGATTAAAGATGATTTTTCCATGATTTACTATTGACGGTTTTTCTAAGTTCATTTGTCACAGGGTTCCATCGTTGAAATTCTTCACAAGTTAGTTGAACTAGTTGGTAAAAGTAGAGTACGAGAATATCCAATTTGGGGTTTTGACATTTCGACATGCTTTTGGGGAAAACCAAGGGAGGTTATTGCCAAAAATAATGTTTTAATGCCTTTCCATGTGTTGGATTACAACCATGTCACACACGTGGGTCCCTAGGAGCTAATTAACAAATCTACTGAAAATGTGCATTGTTTCCAAACTGCCAAATTTGACCTCGATTTTCATACAGCTGGAGGTGAATATGGAAAATAAGAGAAAATGGGTTTGTTAGCCATATAACCAATTATCTATAAACAAAACTGTTTCTCCAGATTTGATTTTTTCTAAAATTTATAAGTGGGTCTTGGGGGCAGTTTTATAAAAAATCATTGTTTATCCAGAGTTCTAGAATCTTGCAAAAAGAGCCAAACAACTAACTTTGGGCACAATTTACGAGGATATGGATTTGAATGAGACAAATACAAGAGAATTTTTTGTTTAAAATATAAAAAGTTAGGTTCCCTCAGAACTGTTTTCCAAAATTCGCCATGGTTAGGAAGATATGCCAATATCTCTGGGGTCAGTTTGTTAAAATTGTTGAATTTTCCGTAATTGAGGAAAATGACTAATTCGCCTTGTAAATATTATAAATGGCTCAACCATGGTTTGTATTGTAATATTTTTTGGGAGTTTTTTGAAAGGAAGAGAAGAAGGGAAGGAATAAAGGATGGATTGAAGCTATTTTGTAATAATAATTGAATCTTATTAGAATTTTGCTTCATCTCTAAATTCTTTGCAAGTATTATGACTGTGTTTTGAATTTCATTTTTATTGAGTTAGTTTAGGCTTGCTCCAGGAGTGGCAAGGGCCCACCACAACTAAAAACAAGTCCTTTAGCTTATCTAGATCATAGGATTTACATTCAAAGTGTGAATTTCATCGAGAAATTTGTTGTGTGAAATCTAGCATCATTCTGTACTTGTAGATTTGAAATTAAAAATTCTAGAATTCATTCAATTAGAAGTATTCTTGTTTTTTTAGCACAATTATCTTGTAGTGTCATGTCTACATAAGAATGCTCAGAAACAACAGAACACAAGTCTGGTTGTGTTAATTATTAATGTAGGGTTGCTCTGAGCCACTGGCATAATAAAAACATGATTTAATTGGGAATAAAATTCCCGATCCTTTTGGATGTGTTGATATCATTGGTATGGAATATTAATTTATGGATCGACTTCTTCTGAGTGTTTTCAAAATTGAAATTCCTATCGATTTATTGCATGCATCCCGAGACTAGGCTTGGATCAATTATATAATTTTGCATTCTGCACTTATACAGAGTCATTCTGTACTTAAACAACGTGATCCCACACTTAAACAAGTCTTGCAATATCATGTTTATAAATGATTAGCAATGGCATGACAACATATTGATGACTGTAGTTCAGTTTTGAGATCCCATAGAGTCGAAGTGTGGTTGAATTTAGAGTTGTAGGTTAATGTTTTCCATAAAATAGATTTTCCGAGTTTGATTGAATTTCTATTTCTTGAGTTGTAATTCAATTTCCGAAGTTTGATCAAGGTTCGATTTCCTAAGCTTTATTTGAGATTAGATTTCTTGAGTTTGATTATGATAGTGCTAGATTTCCTGAGTTTGATTTTGAAAGCGTTCATTTAAGATTCAATTTTCGATAGTGTTAGTTTGAGGTTCTTAAATTGAATGTAGTTGATGCATTTGAGGTAAAAGTATTAGATCTTTGTGTGATCCCGGGAATTAGATTAGTCACATTATTGTTTGGATTGTTTATTTCCTTAGCTTAAATTGTTTGAGTTATAATTAGTTTTGTTTGAATTGAAATTAGCATAAGCTTGATGCCTTTTTGAGTTAGTCTTCATTGATTTGAGATTCTTGCACTTAGATTAAAAAGATCTTAGTTTTTGATTTAAGATTTCCATTACTCAGATTAAGATTGAAATTGTTCGAATGATAATTTGTATTGCTTGGTTTATGATTAATTAGAGTTAGTTTCGTTTGCACATTAATTAGAATTTCTTATTTGTATTGTTTGAGCGTGTTTTCCTTAATTTTAGTTTCAATTAGAAATAACAATTATGTACTTAAACAACAAATTGGTTTCATTTCTAGTTTAGATTAGACGCTTTGATCCTGCGTTACTTGTGCTTGTGCCTCGAAGATTATGAGTCCCAGATTGATAATTTAATGTTGTGCTTGCGCCTCAAAGATTACGAGTCCTAGATTGATAATTTAAGGTTGGAACTATACCACATATAATTTCCCCAACAGATGGTGTTATTCTAAGGGGAAGGGTATATCACATCCTCATTTGACCCCCCTAACTAAATATGCAATATAATTACGTTAATTATTGTTTTAATAAGAACATGAATATTTAATTATGATGTTATGATGATATGGACTGTGTTATTCTAAGGGGAAGGGTCCTCATTTTAATTCCAACATGAATATTTAATTATGATGTTGTGATGATATGGACCGATAGATAATGTAAATATTGTATTCTCCAGCTAATAATAAAATGCTAGCAACTGACTCATGCATGAGAACCTATAGAGACCATGATACTTTTAGTGGCGAATAAAGAAAGGGAAAATAAGGGGTTTAGTGTGCCTAAGGAGCCCTATCCACCCCACCCTTTGTTATAAATATAACCTCATAACTCATAGAACAAGATTTTGGGAGCCAAGATTTTGATAGGCATTGCTTAAAGAGGGCTTGGAGAGTATTGTGACGAGCCTTGGCTTCTCCATAGTGTAGAGCAAGCACATCTCTATGAGGAGCAAGTGGTGTTGACTGTAACGTTCCATTATTGGGGCTAGTGGTTGTCATGGTTGTCACTTTATATAATCTAACAAAACCAGCACGTTTCATGCATATGTTGTTATTGTAGTTTGATTATTCTGGTTACTTTAGCAATGTATGTAGTTTTACTTACGCATTGATATATTGACTATTCCATATGTGATTGTATGAATCTTATTGAAGTGTGTTGTTCGTTTAACTCATCGCTTTGGATTGTTGACTATTCTGCTTTCCAGTTTGTGATGTCATTCAACTCGTGGGTTCCTTTTAGGCTATGTATTATTATAGGCTTCTAAGGGACACACTCCCCCCCCCACCCCATGTGTGTTAGAACTTCCCCCTGGATCTTTCTTGACTTGCTGCAAGGTCACACACTTGATTCCGACAAGGATATCTTACTTATGTCTGCACACTATCGCAGTCAAGGCATTACTTTACTACCCACTACTAGGAATCTTACTCCAAACGGTCTGAGGTCTAGTTGAGACTTCTTACTGGGGAGATCCCCTAACATGTTGGCTAGTCCAACACCCTTAATAGGATGATATAATCTTTGGAAGCAATGATGACAGATTAAGTAAAAAAAATTCCACAAAGATGCAAAGTGAGTTTGAAATGTCTTTTCTTGGCAAGCTAACATACTTTTTAGGGCTTCAAATATCTTAGCATGATGAAGGAATATTTATATATCAAACCAAGTACATCAAGGAAATGCTTAAAAAATTCAAGATGGAAGATTGCAAGCTAGTCCTTACCCCAATGGTAACAGGTTGCAAGTAAAGTTTAGAAGATTCATCAAAGGATGTGGACTAAAGGTTGTATAGATCTATAATTGGCAGTCTTCTATATGTGACAACTTCTCGACTAGAGGTAATGCAGGTAATTGGAAAAGTATCTAGATTCCAAGTAGCACCAAAAGAATCTCATATTATTGCCATGAAAAGAATTCTTTGATATCTTAAGGGCACCACAATCAACAATCCTTGCCTAATTGCCATTGGACTATCCAAATCCTATTGGATGGATAAATATATTCCTTCTACTGAAATCGCCAAATCATTGTCTATTCTTAAGCCTCCATGCTTTCACTTCCTACATGTGAGCCTCATTTCACAATATTTTATAATGGGCTCTCAAACTTGCTCAACGTGAGCAATCGAACAACATATATCAGATATGATCTGAAAAGTAATATGATAAAACACTCTACACCAACTTGATATAGATGTACAATATGCTATACCCCACATTGTAGCACACTCTCACTTTCACACCCACAATCAATTGACATACCAAAATCAATAACTCAATATTCTCACAAAAGTATATATAAAAATATCCTCAATAATATCCAATCAATACGTAGGTAAAATACCATGGTTTTCTCAATACCATGGACACATGTACCATAGTAAATTCCTAGTCAATACCATGGTTATGTTGATACCATGTATCCCTCTACCATAATAATATCTAGGTAAATACCATGGGTTAAAACCATGGTTATGCCAATACCATGCAACCCTGTACCATGGTAATCTCCAAGCTAATACCATGGGTAAATACCAAGGTTATGCCAATACCATGAATACCTGTACCATGGTAAACTCTAGGTCAAGACCACGGTTCAATACCATCGTTGTGATAATACCATGGACCCTTGTACCATGGTAATATCCAAGCCAATACCATAGGCAGATACCACCGTAATACTAATATCTATCATGCCAATACCAAGTGTCGACCTGGACCACACAGAAATCAATACTAACATAATGATACCATAGTAATATGAATACCTGTAGTGCTAATACCAAGGTAAACACCCAACAACTAATAAGTCAAGCAACATAAGCACAAGTAACATAATCATCTGCAATACATGTCCAGGTTGACACGAACGCCAACCATCAATCACTGCAACCAACAACATCAATGCCACATCACAACATCAATGCCAAAATTACGGGGATAGGGAGATTTAGAGTTTAAGTCATTATGTTGGAGAAATAGAGAGATATTATAGACTTGAAGTGTCCTCAATCGAGAGGGTAAAATAAAGGAACTCTAAGAGCTTGGAGCTAGGAAGTGTTGCATGGTCTCAAGGTAATAAATATTATGTTTTACTTTCTTACTATTAATATATATTAATCTATGTTGTTTTTCCTCTTCAATTTGTGTGATCTATGTTCTTTTGTAATGTATATTGGTAGATCTAATTTTATCTTGAGAAAACTAGTTTAGCTTTGTTTGTAAACTAGCTTCCTTTCATGCTAAGTAAGGTTAAAAAGGGTGTATGTTGTCATACGTGGCTATAGATTCCTAACTGTAGGAGCTTCGATTTGAAGCTAGGAACTGCATTAACTTGGACATGATAGGACATTCATCATCTAATGGTAAACACATTTTCTCATTTATTAGTAAAAATTAAACTTACAAACTAGATCTAGTGGAAAAAATCGTAGTGATCTATCCCCTATCTATCACTAATGTTTGTCATATTATTAAGAGAATCACCTATCTCTAGGAGAGTTTCCCCTACAATAGAGAGATGAGTTAGCAAGCCCTGATTTGAGGCCCTAAATTTGTGCAGGGAAGTGCTAGTGCTCATTGAGGGTCATGACTATGACTTGATATTGAGATGAGCACACATGATAAGAACACGGGAGTGGAGTTTCTAAGGGATTGTAGAGGAGTTAAGGGACCCTGTTAGGTGTTGTGAAAGACAACATAGGAGTTCTTGGAGGTCATGGAAGCCCTACACCTAGTGGAGAAATGAATCCATACTAAACTCATACTCATGACAGAGTTTTCCAATTTACTATTAGTTTTTTGAGTGGTGTTGAATTCACCCATGTGGTATGATTGTTTGGCTAGGGGTGTATGGGGTTAGAAAGAACTTGTGTAGTTGAACCTATGTTTGGGTGGAAAACCACTCACCATTAGTTATTTGGTTTGAGAAATAAGTTTAATTAGATAAGTCATCTTGTATCTATTATTAGTTGGTAAAGGGCTTGCATTTATGCCTATGATTTGGTGTTACAAATGTAGATCACTACTGAGAGAGGGGGTCGAATCAGTAGTGATAATCCTTATATAATTTTTTTTTCCTGGTTTACTGAATAGCAACACACATCAATAACATAAGTATATATGAATATATATGCAATACAAACTCAACAAATTAAAGCTATGAAAAATACCAATACAAGCATGCACAAAGAAACACAAGTATTTATGGTGGAAACACTCAAGGAGAGAGAAAACACCCTGGTGACCCTGATGTTGTTGTGTTGTTTTGAATATTCTATTAATAAAAAATATTCTCATACAAAGTTTAGTTGGCCACCTCCAACAAGAAACCACCACCCCTATAACAATTTAGCGGGTCACCACTAACAAGGATGTTAGGAAATTATATATTACAAAGCAATGGAACACATAAAATATTGCAGAAATATAAACACAGAAAACACATAAAACAAGAGAGACACAGATATACATGGTTCACCCAGTTTGGGCTACGTCCACAGAGAAACAACCAATCCTTCTTTTTATATTATCCGACAAACTGAAGAGATACAACCTACAACAGATCCGTTGTAACTCCCTCTTTTCTCTTATTCTCCTCTCTCTTCCTCACTCTGAATACAGATCTACATAGACGCAATATAATTCCCTCATATATACCGAGGGGTTGCCTTCTAGGGCAAAAAACCCTAAATTAAACATAACTTCTACTGTCAAATCATCCGCCAAATGAACGGCCTAGATTGACTAGAAATTACTATACTTTTACAAGGCAATTTTACATCTGTTTTTAGCTTCGGGACCGCTGCCCCCGAAACCCCCGCTGGGGAACTGCTGGCCCCCAGAC
>APFE030893811.1:0-18068 GCA_000404065.3 Pinus taeda | reverse complement strand
CCCAATTCATCCAGAAACCTTTGTAACCAAATCATTTCTTTACTAGCCTCTATAGCAGCAACATACTCTGCTTCTATTGTTGAGAGTGCAACAACACTTTGTAGTTTTGAGACCCAAGTGACAGCTGTTCCACCTACAGTAAACACATACTCTATTGTGCTCCTCCTGTTATCTCTATCACCCACCATATCTGCATCAACATATCCATGTAGAGAAATGTTTGAACCACCAAAGCATAATGATTGATTTGTGGTACCTCTCAAATACCTGAGAATCCACTTCACCGCCATCCAATGTTCTTTTCCTGGATTGTTAATGTACCTGCTTACAACTCCCACTGCATGTGCAATATCAGGCCTTGTGCAGACCATTGCATACATTAAGCTTCCAACTGCTGATGCATATGGAACTTTAGAAATATAATCCATGTCTTCTTGGGTCTTTGGGCATATCTCCTTACTAAGTTTGAAATGGCTAGCAAAAGGTGTACTAACTAGTTTTGCATTGTGCATATTAAATATTTTCAACACCTTTTGTATGTACTCATTATGAGACAATGTTAATTTGCGATTTTTTTTGTCTCTAGTTATTCTCATACCAATGATTTGTTTTGCAGCACCTAAATCCTTCATTGCAAATGAGTTTACCAATTTTCTTTTGAGAACATTTATTTCCTGCATGTTAGAACTTGCAACAAACATCTCATCTACATACAATAACAATATAATATAGATTCCATCATTTTGCTTTTTCAAATAAACACAATGATTAGAGTGACATCTAGTATAATCTTGTTTAGACATAAACTTGTCAAATTTTAGATACCACTACCTTGGAGCCTCTTTTAAGCCATACAAGTTGTTCTTCAACTTGCACACTAGTTTCTCCTTCCCTTTTACCTCATATCCTTGTGGCTGCTGCATATATATCTCTTCCTCCAAAAACGCATGGAGAAAGGTTGTCTTTACATCTAACTGCTCAAGATGCAAATCTTCAACTGCTACTAGACTTAAAATAGTTTTGATTGAAGTCATTTTAACAAAAGGAGAAAATATTTCATCAAAATCAATACCTTTCTTCTGTGCAAACCCTTCACCACAATTTCTAGGTGCACCTCTTTCTACTCCTTTCTTCCTTCAACTTGTAAACCCATTTATTTTGCAATGCTGTTTACTTGAGGCAACCTGACTAAGTCCCAAGTCTGGTTATGTGCTTAGGAGTCCATCTCTTCTTTCATGGCTTGCTCCACTTCTTCCTAGTTTCTACTTGCACTGCTTCTTCATAACATTCTGGTTCACCAGAATCAATCAACAATACATAATATAATGAAGGAGAGTATCGTTTAGGGGGTCTACTTATCCTTGTAGATCTTCTAACGCCACTTTTTAGGTGTTTGAAGTGCTTGTTGCTATTGTGGTTGTTGTTCTGGTTGTTGATCATTATGATTTTCAGGCACCATCACTTTTCCTATGATATCATCAAGCATTGTGTATTTTCTGTTTTCTTTTTCCTATTTCTTTTCCTATAGCTGATCCTTATACAAAACCTTTTCATTGAATATGACACCTCTGCTCCTGATGATTTTGTGTTTTTCATAATTGTAAAAGCGATAGCCAAAATCATTAACACCATATCCAATAAAGGTACATTTCTTTGATTTTGCCTCAAGTTTTGTTCTATTTTCTTTATTAATGTGGAAAAAGGCTTCACAACCAAAAGTCTTTAAAAAGGAGTAGTTTACCTTTTTACCTGCCCATGCCTCCTCTGGAATACCACCATCCAAGGAACTTGAAGGCCCTCTGTTTATTAGATAAACAATAGTATCTACAACATCTGCCCAAAATTGTAAAGGCAATCCTGCATGCAATCTCATGCACCTTGCATGCTCCATGATTGTCCTATTCATCCTTTCTGACACACCATTTTCTTGTGGTGTTACTGGAATTGTCTTCTCTCTACGATTTCCATTCTCGAAACAATACCTATCAAACTCTTTGCTACAATATTCACCTCCATTATCTCATTTGAGACACTTCAACCTTTTTCCTGTCTCATTTTCAACTAAAGCTTTCCATTTCTTAAAAGTATCAAATACATCAGATTTATTTTGAATATAATAAATCCAAGTTTTTCTTGTTGCATCATCACTAAAAGTAACATAATAACAAGAGCCAGCAAGAGATGATATTTGAGCAGGTCTCCATACATCTGTATGCACAAGCTCTAATTTTTTGCTCTTCTTTTCTTTTCCAACTCTAAGGAATCTGACTCTCTTCTGTTTTCCATAAACACAATTCTCACAAAATTTTAAATCAACATGCTTCAAACCTAGCAACAAATTTCTTGAGTGAAGAATTTGCATCCCCTTCTCACTCATGCGCTCGAGCCTATGATGCCACAATGCCATATCTTCTCCTATAGAGGTTAAAGCATTAACATAATTGGAAATACCATTACATAAATACAATGTCCCAATCTTTCCTCCTTTCACTATTACCAGGGATCCTTTAGTGAGCTTCCAGGTTTTATCTGTGAAAGTGGTTATGCAACCTTCATCTCCCAACTGCCCTGTTGAAATTAGATTTTTCTTCAGATCTGGAACATGTCTTACCTCCTTCAATAGCCACTGATTTCCATTTTGCTGTTTTATGAAAGCTGTACCCATTCCAATGATTTTATGGGGTTTATCATCACCCAATCGAACCTGTCCAAAATCTCCTTGAACATAATCATGAAAATGTTTCCTATTAGGCATGCCATGGAATGAGGCCCTTGAATCTACCACCCATGCATCAATAATATTTTCTAATGAAAGAATCAAAGCATCTTGCAACACATCACCTGTTACATTTGCTTCATGATTAGTTTCTTGCTGTGCGTCTCCTTCTTTTCCCTTCTGAGACTTGTAGTCTTTCTTCATGTGTCCTTTCTTCCTACATTTCCAGCACACTATCCGTGATTTGGACTTGGATATGGATTTTCTTGACTTACTGTGGTATCCTGGGCTCTTTCCTCTTTCCATTTTTCTTCCCCTAGTCTCTACAGTCAAAGAATTACCTCATGTCTCACTAGAGCTTTTGCGTCACATTTCCTTGCTAAGGATTGCACTGATAGCATCATAAAACTTTAAATTACTAGATCCAGAGACAGAGTTACTAATGGCCATAACTAAACCATTCCAACTTTCTGGCAATGAGCACAGAAATAACAGAGCCCTAACTTCATCATCAAAAGTTACCCTTGCAGAACTTAACTGACTTGTAACTGTATTAAAATCATTTAAATGGTCTGCAACAGATCCAGCTTCTAACATCTTCATATTAAATAAACGCTTCACATGAAATACCTTATTTGAGGCTGAGGATTTTTCATATAGTTTGGCCAATGTCGACATTAAACCCTCTATTGTCATTTCGTTTGAAATATTAAACACTACCGACGCTGCTAGGCACAACCGTATTGTTACAAGTGCCTTTATGTCGAGAATATTCCATTCTGTGTCTGTCATACTCGTCGGCTTCTTTGTATTTCCACTTAATGGTAGGTACAGATCTCTTTGATACAGATAATCTTCCATCTGCATCTTCCACAACTGGTAGTTTTGGCTGTTGATTTTTTCAACTAAACCTGCCATCTTCCGCCACTGCTTCCACTCGAACTAGGAACCCTTCTCTCCTGCAAGTTTATCAGCCAAATAGACCTTCAACTCTGATACCAGTTGTTATAAAATTATATATTACAAAGCAATGGAACACATAAAATATTGCAGAAATATAAACACAGAAAACACATAAAACACATAAAACAAGAGAGACAGATACACACGTGGTTCACCCAGTTCGGGCTACGTCCACGAAGAAACAGCCAGTCCTTCTTTTTATATTATCCAACAAACTAAAGAGATACAACCTACAGTAGATCCGCTGTAACTCCCTCTTTTCTCTCAATCTCCTCTCTCTTCCTCACTCTGAATACAAATCTACATAGACGCAATATAATTCCCTCATATATAGCGAGGGGTTTCCTTCTAGGGTAAAAAACCCTAAATTAAACATAACTTCTACCGTCAGATCATCTGCCAAATGAATGGCCCAAATTGACTGGAAATTACTATACTTTTACAAGGCAATTTCCATTTGTTTTTAGCTTCGGGGGTGCTGCCCTCGAAACCCCTGCCGAGGGATCGCTGGACCTCAGACCCCCAAGCCGTGGGTGATTAGCCCCCCCGGACCCCCATGGTGGAGGGGTGTGCAATCTTCTTGGGGTATACATCCAGTTGAAACCTTTGAATACAAAAAATAATCAGGCTCCACACCCAACAAAGGAGCCATTACCCCTGAAACAATTTAGCTGGCCACCACTAGCAATGAGCTACTACCCTTGAAATAATTTAGTTGGTCACCACCAACAAGGATCTACCATCCCTGAAAAAATTTACTTGGCCACCGCCAGCAAGGAGCCACCACCCTTGAAACAATTTAGTAGGCCACCACCAACAAGGAGCCACCACCCTTGAAACAATTTAGTAGGCCACCACCAGCAAGGAGCCACCACCCTTGAAACAATTTAGTTGGCCACCACCAACAAGGAGCCACTACCCTTATAAAAATTTAGCTAGCCACCACCAACAAGCAACCACTACCCCTGAAACCCTTTAGGGTCACTTTTCAAAATAGTTCAAACTAGGGCCCCAATCATCAAAGCAACTATCTCTACAACACAATCTCAAATAAATTAACAACAACAAAACTCCATAGTAAGTCCTCTCCCTCGATAACACAATCCTCTGAAACTTATCCTCCACTCTAATTACTACAACTTGCATACAAGAATGCCTTGGACCTGCACAACAAACTTTGATTAGCTTCAAATATACATTATGCTCCTATAATAACACTACTTCTCTCTTAATTCCATTTCAATGGGTTACAGTCTTAATCCATCCGACATCAAATCCTCAAGATAATCTCTATATATAATTTTTTCCTTAACGTTTCATGTTTAACCACCTTCTAGATGAGGAGATAACTTTCTTGGACCAATAGACCATTTATCATGAGAAAATACGAAAGTATAAACCCTTAAAAGTGACTAAAAAGCACATGGAATCTGGAAAGAGTCACCTACAGTGAGTAACACAGGTCCTCCCTTCAATAAAAGTGTTATATAGAGGGGTAACGTAGGTTTCACTAACGAAACCTGAGTTACTAACACATGTTTCCTTTAGGTAACCCTAGTTACCCTGATTTCAACCCCTTTCTTGCATTCGATCAAATCCAAACTTCCAGAAATTGTTTGTACAAGTCTTCAATCACCTCCTGAGCCCATAGGACCTTTGAGAACACATGCCAAGTATTTTTTAATGATTAAAAATCTTCCAAACATGTTCAATATTTCTATGCAAGTATCATGTCATCATCATAAGCCTTCACCTATCAATTTGCGGCTCAACTTTATGGTATGGACATGCAACTTTCAGACACTATTCCAAACACAAGAGACCACACAATAGACCCGTACATAGCATTTAAATTATTATTACAAGGATGAAACACTGCTAAGCACTGATTGACATCAATGGAACCACTACAATGCCAACAAGCACCCCCTTTGACATTGATGTCAACTTGATCCTAATCTTCCTTCCTAAATCTGATCACTGAAATTGAGTTGAATCTCTCTCCCCCTTTGACATCAATGGCAAGGGGTAAAACATATCAAGACAAATACCATGCCTTCTCCAAGATGAATATGCTCCACCTAAACATGTAATGGGTTGCGACCATATGTACCATGTTGTTATACATCATATCTCCTCTACCGATGTCTTTTTATCACATACAAAAGAGACTCAAGACATACATGGAATAAGTATTTGACAATATTTATAGGGATACTAAATGAGATAAACGTATTAAAAAATAAGATACATAGCTATAGCACAACTTTATAAGCTGACAAGATACACTCTCATCTATAGCATACTCCAGGAGATCTAAAAATGACTCCTCAAATTGCTTCTCATCAAAAAACACCTCTGCCTTTGCCTCCTTGAATCATACAAGAGGCTACATCAACTAAATCAATGACTCCACTAATAATCATGACAATATGATATGCAATGGGATAGATGGATGAAAGATGAAAGCAATGTCAATACTCCTCCACTGATCACATAGCTGAAAAAATATATGCAATAAAACTCCCCTTGGACACAAGCTAGGTCTGATCAATAACACACTATTGTAGCAAACACTAGACCTTTATCAATAGTAGCAAACTTTGATCAACTCTATAGCAAAAATATCATACAAATTATGGCTGTCTCGTATCTGACCTCCACACTGTACTTTACCAACACAATCAATCTAACATTCAAATTCTTCTCTTCGACAAAAACATGCACTGATGCGACAAACACGTCCATGGATGATGTACAATGAATTTTGCCATTAGAATTACTTCCTTTCCACATGAAAGAGGCCATCAACTATCCAATGAACTAAATACCAAAATATGTACAAAGCTTTATCATGCATTATAAAGCAATACCGACAACTCACACATAGCTACAAGAAGATTCTAATTTTCTCTCTCCAATGAATTCCCAACACCAAGGGCATCCCATCAATAACCAAACAATAAAAGAAACACTGTTACATGAATTTAATACTACACATACATTTTCTTATATGGAAAGTTCATAAGACTCAACATGATGCATGCCTAGAATTGTCAACCAAATAGATACCAAGACTTGTGAAAATGGCCCTCGTGACTGCAACAACCATTCCCAACAACCTATATAAGGCTGATGAAACTCTCATATCTCTCTCAAAACAAGCTTGACTTGTGACTACACACCCAACATGACTCATTGATAAAACCAACAAGATATAGGGCTTTATCTTGCACTATACGATGCATAGATGGCTCTAATGGAATGAACCACTACAATACATGCCAATCATCATGGCTCACCTCTATGCATCATTGATACAAGACTGATTCAATCTCCTCCACAAGCCCATACAAGGCTATCACAAGTGTTAATTCCTTGGATAGCCATGGTGTTGTGGGTTCCTTGTTTGGTTTAAGCTTTTGATGACCGATAGACTTTGGATCTTGGTGAGCTAGTCTCGGGAAATCAAAAGGGTCAAGGGGGGAGATGGGATTTCTCCTGGAAATATTGACAGATGGGTGGAGATAGGAAATAACTCTAGGTATGACGAATAAAGTTGGAGGCATCCAAGATTGTTTGGTGCTAGTGATTTATGGATCACTTTAGGTGAAATCACCGTGGTTGAGGCTTGAGATGGTTTGGCTTATAGCAACCCTGGTTGGTTCTATTTTGATTTATCCCATGATATTCCACATTCATGATTGGAATATGGCACGGGGTGATTGTGTTATGCAACCAACTCACAAAATAGAAGAAAAGATAGATCAACGCCTTCAAAATTAGCTTCTTCGAGGGGGCAACCTCCTTTACATTGCAAAAATGAACAATTCTTGGATGATACAAATGACAAAACCTCCTTTCTATATATAGGAGTATAAGGGGTCACGATATAATCAAAGTCGACATAACAATAATAAAATAAGAGCACAACAATAATGATAGTGGGCTTCTATGGGGCACAATAATAACAATATGGGGACAATAGGGGCACAACAATGACAATAAGGGATACAATGACAATAGTAATGGGGGAATCACTAGTATTATAGGGACCTAACATTCCCCTCTCCTTCAAAAAAGTGTTTTCCTCAAATGCTTGAGTAGTTCTGGATGTTTCTGTATAAAATTCTCACCCTCTCACGTGGAATCTTTAGCGAGTAAGTTCTTCCACTTGATGAGATACTCCAAAATTGATTGATTTCGTAGATGTCAAGTTCTTGTTTCTGTGACCGCTTCAGGTTCCAATATGATTTTCCCTTCCTCGTCAAGTTCTAGAAATATTGTTTGAATTGGGAGTTTGTCACCTATAACCTTCTTTAATCATGAAACATGGAAAATTGGGTGCACTTAGGAAGCTGCAGGAAGCTCCAATTTATATGCCATAGTACCAATCTTTTGCAACACCTTGTACGAACCATAATACTTTGGTGATAATTTATTATCCTTCTTAGCTTGCTTGAGGGGCATTTTCTTATATGGTTGTAGCCATAGGAATACCCAGTCACCTACATCAAAACTTCTTTCACTGCGATGTTGATTTGCCTATTGTTTCATTTTATTCTGTGCCAAAGTGAGGTTATCCTTTAAGAGTTGGAGAACCTATTGTTGATGCTCGATGTGATCTTCCACTGTTTGAACCTTAGAATTTTCTCTTAAATATGATGTGATGGACAGTGTATGATATCCATAAAGTGCCATAAATGGGGCGATTTTTGCTGTAGTATGGAAGGAAGTGCTATACCACCATTCAGCCAGAGACAACCATTTGACCCATTGTGTCTGTTTATCAGATACAATGCAATGAAAATATCCTTACAAACATTTGTTTATTATCTCAGTTTTCCCATCAGATTAAGGATGATAAGATGAGCTACGAGCTAACTGAGTCCAAGATAAGAAAATAATTCTGTCCAAAAATTTCTAAAATGGGATCTCTATTGCTTACAATAATCTTTGGGTTTCCATGCAGCTTTTGAATTGTTTCCATAAATGCAGTAGAAATTGTGCTTGCTTTAAATGGATGTGATACTGCACAAAAGTGTGCATACTTGGTAAGTCTGTCAACTACTACCATGATGACACTCTTTCCTTTGGACCTGGGTAAACCTGTGATAAAATCCATTGAAACCTCCTCCTAATGTTGGCTTGGAATGGATAAAGGTTGTAATAGGCATGAGGTCTTAATTGTTTCAACTTTATTTTGTTGGCAAACCAAAAATTCTACCACAAACTTTTGAATATTCGATTTAAGGCCATCCCAAAAAAATTCCTTCTTAACCCTGTGGTAAGTTTTTAAAAATCCCAGCCCATGGGGCTTTGGATTGACGGTGAATGGGTGCACTATTAAGGCACTCCTTGCGATAGGTCACTGGTTCAAATCCCTTGTGGGTGCTTACCTACCAAAAAAAAAATGTTTTTAAAAATCCCGAGTGCCCTCCTAAGGGAGAGGTGTACAATTCCATAAGAATCTGATGCAGGAGCATCAAGACCCTCTTCATTTGTAAATATGGAATAAAAAGGGGGGTGTGATAATTTTAAATATTTTGTTATTTTTAATAAAATAGGGAGTATTTTAGGCATAAAGCAGTGAATGTGAATCATTATGGGATAAGGGAAGCTTTTCTATTTTAGAACATGGAAAAAGATGGGAAAAAGCCTCAAGATGCTTTTACCATATGTATACATTGCATGTAGAATCTTAGAGCTTTTAGTTGAGTGATTCTAGATCATGCTTAGTTTTATAAATTAGGAATCCTCAAAGACATAGAGGATCAGAGAAAGGGAGTGTGAGAGGTTTTCTGGTTGGGAACCTTCGGGCAGTTTATAAAGGGACATAGATTACGAATATCAGGCCAAACCAGAATTGTAAGTATTTTTTTTATTAATTGTGGTTGAAGTTGTGTTTAAAACCTTATTGGTGGATTTGCGTTCATTTTCTGTAATTGAAATGAAACCGAAGTTCAGTACAATTTAAGATTTTAAATACCAATTGGGAAGAAGTCAATTCACTGTGTATAGAGCATTGACAGATTGTATGCATAAGAATATAGTATTGAAGGGCTGAAGCATATGATAGGGTACTATTTTCATTAAATGATATTCTGCCTGCAAATTAAGATTATGTTGAACGTTGTTCCCATTTAAATGGTTCGACAATATATATGGAAATCGATACAAAAGTTTTAATCGATTAATTGCAATGTTAATTTGTGAACGGAGAGTGGTAATCGTTGAAATTAACCACTGTTTTATTGTGGTTACTGTGGATGGAAGAGCATCGAATCGATGATGATCTGATAGCCATCGATTGAAAGTTCTTTGTAATAAATATTAGTACAGAAGCGTGAAAATGCAATGTACAGATAGAATGATGGTGGATTGTACAAACCAGAAGTGCAGCATTAAACAAACCAATTCGAATCTAATAAAATGTGGGAAGCGCCAGTTGATAAATGTGAGCAGGACGTTGTTCCTTTGATTTAGGGTTGTCATAAGTGGTTAACGCAGAGTATGCACAACGTTAATGGTAAGTGTATTGATGCTTTGAAAAGTAAGTAGGCTCTGCGCTGAGTTTTAAATATTGTCAGTATTATGAAGCAGCATTCATACAGCTCAAGTGTAATGTGTTAAGTTTTTGAACACAATCAGAAGTTGTAAGAACTGATACATCTGCCAGATCGTTGAAGTTGAACACAATCCGTGTCCACTGTCGGATGGACAGCTTGATTTGAATTAAATATAGAATGTTACGAATTCTACATGGGAAGGGGCATAAGTGCACAGACCAGAATTATGAATGAAATTTATTCCAGTTGAGGAATATTTGAACTCATATTATCATTGGGTTTGCCAGTCGTATTTCTGTTGTGAATTGAGCGTTAGTGCACTGAAGGGAACATTGGTGATCCTGGGTATTGCAGGCTTGGCTTGCATCAGGTGATAGATAACCACAGGCCAGCCCTGCATCAAGTGGTATCAGAGCAGGAATAGCTCTCTTTGAAGGTTCAAGTGTATTTTAGTTAAGTTAATTGCATGTGATTATTGGAACTGACAAATATTGTAGCGAAGAGTGCAGTGATCAAGGAGTCTAGCAAGGGATTTTAAGTGAATGTGGCAGAACCTAAAGATTCAACAGAGGTTGAATAAAGTTGCAGATGAGAGAAGCCTACAGGAGCAGTAGAGGATGCTCGAAAGGTTCCAGCAGAGGACCAATGATTACCAAAAGACCAGATCCGGAGGGAAGGATTGGTGAGGTAAGTGGCAGCAAGAGAGTTTGCTGTGGCAGAGGCTTCATGCAACTCATAGGTGAGGAGCTTATGGCGAAGGAGATGACTACTAAAAGTCATAAAGGAGAGAGCAGAGGTTCAGAAAGAGGCCACAGAAGAAAGAAGGAGAAATATGCCAAGGCGAATGGCATAAGACAACAATTGACTCAGGAAGAGTATGAGAAAGAGAAAGCTGGGATAGCAGTTCATCTTGAGCTATTGACGGAGTTGTTGCAGGAAAATGTGAAAGACCAGAGACATGGTTTTCTGATGAGGAAGAGAGTGAAGTGGCAGAGGCTACAACAGAAAAGATATTTACAGATAAGCATGCAGTTAACAGGGGAGCTGACGAAGCTGGAACAGATAATGGATGTACAGTTGAGACGGGAAGAACTTAGAACAACTGAAATAATGGGGGAAGCAGTGAAGACTGAAAAGTCTTGTGATTTAAAAACTAATAAGTTGTGCATGTTTGCAGGTACAGAATAGGGAAATGAACAAGCTGTAGAAATTGTTCAAGAAGAGTTGAATCTGAAGGCTGTTGATGCCGAGAAAGAAGGACCAGCTGATGATGAAGATGTGGAAAATCGTGTGAAGTTTCCAAGTTCTACTCCTAAGGAAGTTGTTGAATTGTACAGAAAACTAGATTGTGAGAGAAGAGAGTTGGAAAGATAGAGGACTTATGTGCAGTTGGTGAATGCAAATCAACATACTGATGTGCTGACAAAGAAAGTTGAGGAGACATCTGAACCAGAGGAAAAAGTTGCAGATGAAATCTCAGATGATGAGCCAAAGCATGTTGCAGAGGGACAGGAAGTTTGGGAGGTAGCAACATCTATGGTGACAACGACAACAACATCCATAGGGACAGCTAGAGCAACATGTGGGGCGAAATTTATAATGACAGCTGAGACAACATCAATAGCAGCAGAAGAGGCACTGATGCCTTATGATTTTTATTCTAACAATTGTTTTGTGAGTACAAGTCTTATTGAAGATGCTGGAAAAAATATGTTGGACAAAGAAATTGAACTGATGAGGCAGATGATGATGAAGGAATCCCGGAAGAGACCAGCAGCAGTGAAACAAAGGAGAAGCAACAAGAGGAAGACAACAGAAGATTGCAAGAGTGCAGCTAGTGGAGCAAAGCAGCATAAGGTGTGGAGACCTGGAGAAGAACAACAGACAAAAGCAGCGGCAAATGGAAACTTGCAGCACAAGGTGTGGATCCAGGCATACATAGATCCACACACATGATCAGGGGATCATGATTAATTTTAAGTTGGGTTATGATGCAGGAGCATCAAGACCCTCTTCATTTGTAAATATGGAATAAAAAGGGGGGTGTGATAATTTTAAATATTTTGTTATTTTTAATAAAATAGGGAGTGTTTTTAGGCATAAAGCAGTGAATGTGAATCATTATGGGATAAGGGAAGCTTTTCTATTTTAGAACATGGAAAAAGATGGGAAAAAGCCTCAAGATGCTTTTACCATATGTATACATTGCATGTAGACTCTTAGAGCTTTTAGTTGAGTGATTCTAGATCATGCTTAGTTTTATAAATTAGGAATCCTCAAAGACATAGAGGATCAGAGAGAGGGAGTGTGAGAGGTTTTCTGGTTGGGAACCTTCGGGCAGTTTATAAAGGGCCATAGATTACGAATATCAGGCCAAACTAGAATTGTAAGTATTTTTTTTATTAATTGTGGTTGAAGCTGTGTTTAAAACCTTATTGGTGGATTTGCGTTCATTTTCTGTAATTGAAATGAAACCGAAGTTCAGTACAATTTAAGATTTTAAATACCAATTGGGAAGAAGTCAATTCACTATGTATAGAGCATTGACAGATTGTATGTATAAGAATATAGTATTGAAGGGCTGAAGCATATGATAGGGTGCTATTTTCATTAAATGATATTCTGCCTGCAAATTAAGATTATGTTGAGCGCTGTTCCCATTTAAATGGTTCGACAATATATATGGAAATCGATACAAAAGTTTTAATCGATTAATTGCAATGTTAATTTGTGAACGGAGAGTGGTAATCGTTGAAATTAACCACGGTTTTATTGTGGTTACTGTGGATGGAAGAGCATCGAATCGATGATGATCTGATAGCCATCGATTGAAAGTTCTTTGTAATAAATATTAGTACAGAAGCGTGAAAATGCAATGTACAGACAGAATGATGGTGGATTGTACAAACCAGAAGTACGGCATTAAACAAACCAATTCGAATCTGATAAAATGTGGGAAGCGCCAGTTGATAAATGTGAGCAGGACGCTGTTCCTTTGATTTAAGGTTGTCATAAGTGGTTAACGCAGAGTAAGCACAATGTTAATGGTAAGTGTATTGATGCTTTGAAAAGTAAGTAGGCTCTGCGCTGAGTTTTAAATATTGTCAGTATTATGAAGCAATATTCATATAGCTCAAGTTTTTGAACACAATCAGAAGTTGTAAGAACTGATACATCTGCCTGATCGTTGAAGTTGAACACAATCTGTGTCCACTGTCAGATGGACAGCTTGATTTGAATTAAATATAGAATGTTACGAATTCTACATGGAAAGGGGCATAAGTGCACAAACCAGAATTATGAATGAAATTTATTCCAGTTGAGGAATATTTGAACTCATATTATCATTGGGTTTGCCAGTTGTATTTTTGTTGTGAATTGAGCGCTAGTGCACTGAAGGGAACATTGGTGATCCTGGGTATTGCAGGCTTGGCTTGCATTAGGTGATAGATAACCGCAGGCCAGCCCTGCATCAGAATATTTTGTTTGAGTTGGGAATTATTACATAGATATAAGCGATATTTGTACCATAACAAATCATTTTTCCAGCTAAATGTATCAGATGTACTGGGATCTTGCTGTATCTTTTGAATAAGTGCCCAAGATTCTTCATCATTCTTCTATTCATCCCTTGCTTCGTTTATCCAATCTGGTTGGATAATAGAAATGGCACAAAGAAATGCTTCCACATCCTCATCCCTTCTTGAGAGTGCATTTGCCACAAAATTTTGCTTCCATTTTTTGTAGATGATTTCAAAGTCATTACCCAACATCTTTGTGACCCATTTTTGTTGCTCTTCTGAAGATAATCTTTTTTTCTAAAAAGTATTTAAGACTATCATGATTTGTTTTTACCTTGAAGTGTCTTCCCATTAGGTAGTGTTGCCATTTCTTAAGTGCATGTAGTATTGACAATATTTCCTTCTCATAAGTAGATTTGTGTAAATACTTTCCTTTGATTGGATGACTTTCGAAAGAAATGGGCCTTTCTTCTTGCAGTAAAACAACACCAATTCCATTTCTTGAGGCATCACATTCCATAATAAAGGGTTTTGTGAAGTCTGGCGTGGATAAGACCGGTGCTTGGCACATTGCCTCTTTAATATGTTCAAAGGCTTTCGTTGCTTTTGGAGTCAATGAAAATGCATCTTTCTTTAATAATGTTGTTTGAGGTGCTGCTATTCTCCCATAATTCTTAACAAACTTGCAATAATACCCTGTCAACCCGAGAAATCCTTGTAGATGCTTTATTGATGTGGGGATTTTCCATTCCTTAATGGCTTTAATTTTTCTAGGGTTTACCTTAACACCTTCATGAGATACATTATGACTCAGATATTCCACCTCTTGTACTCCAAAGAATAATTTGGAACTTTTTGCATATAATTGTTTCTCCTCTAATAATTTGAGCACCCTATCAACATGTTGAACACGATCCTTCCAAGACTTACTGTATATTATTATATCATCAAAAAATACTAACATAAATTTTCTAAGGAATGGTTTGAAAATGGAATTCATCAAACCTTGAAATGTAGAAGGTGCATTGGTAAGGCCAAAAGGCATGACCAAAAATTCATAATGATCCTCATGAGTTCTAAATGAGGTTTTCATAATGTCTTTAGTCTTCATTCTTATTTGATGATATCTTGAATGAAGATCCAACTTGGTGAAGTAAATTGATCCATGCAATTCATCCAATAATTCATCAATAACAGGAATGGATCTTTAATAGTGAACTTGTTAAGATCCTTATAATCCAGACACATGTGCCATGACCCATCCTTCTTGTGCACCAATACTACTGGAGTAGAGAAAAAACTTTGACTAGGTTGAATTATACCAGCCTCTATCATTTCTGCAACCATACGCTCAATTTCACTCTTTTGGGCATAGGGACATCTCTAAGGCATGATGTTTGGAGGAACACTTCATGGAATCAAATGAATAGCATGATCATGATCACGAATAGGTGAGAGGCCTTTGGGAGTCTCAAATACCTTGGAATGATTGTCCAAAGATTTTTGGAGATATGGAGAAATGGATGATTTTGATGTGGGAACCTCTAGTGAACATAATTGTGCAATTACGCCTTGTTTCTCTTTCTTTAGAAGCCTTGTCATTCCATTAGACCTGATTATATTTCTCGGTTTCCCTGCGATACCCCTTAATTCAACTTCCTTTCCTTTGGAATAAACTTTCAAGAAAATTTCTTGAAAATTAAAAGCTATTGTACCCAAGGATTTTAACCATTGGACTCCCAGTACAACATCAACACCACCCACTGGAATGGAAAGCATTGGGCTATTCAATACATATTCTCCCATGGATAGCTTGATATTATACCTTAGGACCTAAAACTGATATATAGAAAACCAAAAGGTTGTCCTCTTTCTGTAAATTCTTACGACATTTCAATCTGATGCTCAAAAAGAAAGTTATGATGATTTCCCCAAGTCACCTGTTTGAGATATAACTCAGGATCCTGAAAAAACCCTAACTTCCTTGGATCATATCTCTGAAAATATAGCAAGATAAGAAATGAAATTTGGACCTGAGGTTCAGAGAGATTTCGGCTCAAATGGGTTTTCTTTTAGCTTCTGAAACATTGCAGAAAAAAAGTTATAGCGAAAATTCCATGATGACCTGTTTGGAGCAGCAAAACCCTAGAATCCAAAGCTCTGATACCAAATGTTATGCAACCAACTCACAAAATAGAAGAAAAGAATAGATCAACGTCTTCAAATTAGCTCTTTGAGGGCAACTCTTTCACATGGACCAAAATGAACAATTCTTGGATGATACCAATGACAAAACCTCCTTTCTTATATATAGGAGTCTAAGGGGTCATGATATAATCAAAGCCGACATAACAATAATAATATAAAAACACAACAATAAAAATAGTGGGCTTCTATGGGGCACAGTAATAAAAATATGGGGACAATAGGGGCACACCAATAACAATAAGGGCTACAATGAAAATAGTAATGGGGAATCACTAGTATTATAGGGACTTAATAGATTGGCTAAAAGAGAGATTTAGTTCAGCCCAATCTATGGTCGGGTGGTATGTGGAAGTCCCTAACTTGGTTCACATTTGCATATGTTAATATGAGTTATTTCCTTATTGTGAGAAATGAGCACATGTACTAATTATTATGTTGATTTTAGGACCAATTTGTCATGGATTCATTTTGGTTATTGTTGGGTGCAACCCAACTTGGCCTAAATTTTGGCAAAGATTCCACATTTTGTGGGGTGGAGTGTGCAATGGAGCACATTTTGAATATACCGCGTGGTTTCATAAAGGCTTCGGGGTGGGTCAAAGTCCCTCCTTTTTGTAAAAGCACGCGATTTTGTAAGGGATTAATGGTTTTGGGGCCATAATTGCTTGTTTTAAGGAGTCCATGGTATTTTGATGATGTAACCCTACAATATAATAATATATATAGGGTAAAATTATAAGAAGAGATATGAGTTAGTTTTGATCTAGATCAGTGTTATGGGTGAATTATTGTGATCTATAATTTGGTAGCAAAGGAGAGGCTCTGTAGTTGAGTGCGTAGAGCCCTAGAGAAGAGTCTGCAACTGAGTGTGCAGACAAACTGCAACTTAGTGCACAAGCCAAGAACTGGTTGTTGTTCAAAGTTTCATTATATTAAGCAATAGTTCTTGTGGACATAGCCCTACATTGGGGTGAACCACGTTAATTTGGTGTTTTTATGTGTATATTTGCTTATTATATATTGTATAGTAGCAGTTATTGTAGTTGCATTTTACTTCAACACAATGATAGTTTATGGTTTTATGACATGTTTAAGTGATTAATCTAATGCATCGAAGGGATTTATAAATGCTAAGAATAAAATAACATAATAATACCACATCTCCTAGTCCTTCAAGGTTTCAGAAACCTAGTTCTGCATCCTCCCATAGTCACTTTGGGTGACATTGTGATCTGCTTGCAGGTCATTTTTGAAAGGGCCAGTGATCAAGGCCTTTGTTGGTGCGTGGTATAGATTGAACTTGGGTTAGCCCAAATCAAGCCAAAAAATGGTTCCATCGTTGGGACAAGGATCTGTTTTAGGGATATGTGGATGTGGTACTCATTGAAGAAGGAGATTCAAGACTGGATAGACTTGAAAGAGCGAGAATTTGTGGATCAAGAAAATAGAACCCCTCATCTGACATACGAAGCTTGGTTAGAGAAGTATATTTTTACAGATCAATATGAGATCTTCTTCAGTTCTTTTCCTATTGAGATGTAAGAGTGGATATTGAGGTTGAACGAAAGCAAGAACTATTTTAAGGGTGAAGAACCTACGGTGTGGACTCCTGAACTGATACAACGAATCAAGAGCATTGACAATAAGATTTCAAGGGCTGTTGATTTCTGGATTGATAATATCTTGGGAGGATTCATTACTGAGTTCACTATAGACTCGATTGTGTCCTACAGTGAAGCAAAATGATGATTCTTCAAAGAACCATGAGGTAAGTATTTAAAATCTCTGAAAATTTGGATTAAGATGTTTCTATGTGAAAATGGAGTTTTACAGATGCAATCAGATTACTAGTTTACTTATGTTGGAAGAAAAGAGAATAAATATGAGCAAGATATAGGAGTAACACAAAGTGGAAAGAGATATAGAGTAGATACTTGAAAGAGATCTCGTGGACAAGGCCCAAATACCTTTGCAGAGATTGATTATAGTCCTCTTTTGAGTGGATCTGAAAGTGAAAGAGAAGAAATCCACTATGATAACCCCTAGGTAACTTCGCAGTATTCACCCTTCCAACCTGAGAGTTCATAGAAA
>APFE030893804.1:41508-78319 GCA_000404065.3 Pinus taeda | reverse complement strand
ACAACAGAATCAAGGCATTGGAGGAAATAATTATAGAGTTTGGGCATGATCCCAATGACGTTAAGGCAATACAGCAGGTCCTTAAACTGAGGGATGCAGATATAGCTGCAATTAAGAAGAAAATGAAGATCCCCCCAACTCTACATCCACAAACAGATGAAGTCGCCCAGCAGAGGCAAGAAAAGGATGTCACTGCATTATTAATGACATTATATAAAGAACTGATAGAAACACAGGAAAAGCTGCAAGACACTGAGACAACTTTAGAAGCAGCATTACAAAGGAGGGAGACAGGGCAATCTTCAAAGCCACCCACAGAATCAATAGACCTTGAGGAGACCCCTCAAGATACTACCCCTCCAAAACAACAGGCACAGCAAGATGCTCCAAGCACCACAGCACCAGCCACTACAGCACCAACAACAGAGCAGGCCGAGAGCCTGGACATGCAGAAACTAAGGCAAGAAATTCAGGTGCTAGAATCCCAAATGTCAGAACTCAATCAAGCCAAGGAAATCTTAGCAAAGATAAATGAAAAATATGATAAGTCTAAGCAAAATGTGGTTGAGAGGGAGAGAGAAGTAAAAGCTCTGAAGAAAACAATTGCAGAGCTAGAAAAAGAACTCAATTTTGAGAAGGTTACAACAGAGCTTAAACAAGTAATTTGGACTGCCATTGGACAATCAATAACCAACCAATGGGTGTACATTGATGCCATATATGAGCAAGTGGGACTCATTGGAAGGGCAAGGAAATAATTACACAGAGCAAGAAACTCCCTAGGCAACATGGCAGACCTTGCCCCCAGAATGATTGAAGTTCTCAACTACAGGACAAGTTCCCAGCTGGTAAAAATGGGAATTGGTAATAGGACAGAAACCATTTCTCTGATCAAAAGAGCCACAACAATGAAAAATTTGATCCAAACTCTAGACAGGAGAATCCAAGATATGCAAGCAGATATAAACAAATTTCAGAATAGGTTCTCGGCCCTGCAGGACAAAGGGCTCCCCAACTTGCTAGAATCAGGAAAGTTACTCTCTCATGAAAAATACATCAAGAGGGTAAGTGCTTTTGCAGCAATTCAGATTGCTGAGACACCCGGAACATCTTCAGTAGGCCCAGTAACAGGGAAAATTCTTTTTGAAAAATTAGATAATTTGTTTTTTATTAGAAATGAAGTAACACATCTGTTTGATGAACCCCCCCATTTCTACAAGTACACAGAGGCTGATGAGACCTTAGGGTCAATTTTGAGGCATCAGCTTCCTCCTCCAGATACATGGCAAGATTTGATAAAGTTACTTTTAAACCAAAGTTGAGAGGATTAAATATTTTCGGTAAAAGGTTTATACTACACATACAGATAAGCAAAGGCCATAAACAACAAATATGAAGACGCTGAGCCAACTCAGCACAGGTACTCAACATCAGCAGCAGCATTAGCAAGTACAGGTGGCAGGGCCAAGAAGATACAAAAAATCAGAGTGGCAAAGCACTTCATTCTATATTTATGATAAAGCCGCACAGCTGACTCCGCAGTGCCCAAAGGTTAAAGATTTATCCTGACAGGAGTAAAAAGCTTTTAAGAGTCATTTATATTTGCAATTACTTCTCATCTACTCTCCTTGTACGAGTGTAAGAGATATTTTCCTCTCAGATGACTCAATACCTGAGATATTTCTGTATGAAACATCTATATATTCCCCGACGCGTTTGTTTAGAGGGGTTGGACTCCGGATGAAAAGAAGCTCTCGTTCTCTCTTCTGTGATTCTCATATTGTAAAGATTCAGACAGCTAATACAAAGAACAATGGGATTTCTTCAAATATGGTCTCTCATGATAACTTGCTGGTGTGTGGCTCAAAGTTGCAGGATTCCCGTGTATTCCATGGCTCAATAAGTTTCCTTATTCCTTTCTGTTGCAGTTATATTTGCTATAGTTCTTGTATCTCTCATGTTTCCCACGTATATTCAGTCTCTGAATAGCCAGGAAAAAGAATAACCCAGGATTTAATCTTTGATTACCCTGAGTTCAATCCTAGCTGTTTTTATGTGTTTTCTTCAGTTATGGTATTTAAAGAGTAATTCATTAGTGCTGCCTTTAATACTGTATCATCACTAGAGCATGTTATTCCAGGAATTCAAGAAATTGCTCCCAGATAACATACCTCTTTCACACCAGTCAGCTTAAGTAAAAAATTCTTCATTGCTTTTTGCTAAGTTGTTTCCATTTCGCTCTCACTCTTTATATTTTGTTTCATAGGATACATACAGGCCCTGTATTTACCTCCACCCTTCAGTCAATACCTCAAGGGAACAATAGTCCAAGACCCCATTGCCCAATGGATTAGCTTCACCTGAAAACAGACATTACAAGCTATCAGAAGCATCCTCCCAACCAAACACAAAAACAACCAAAAATTCACTTCATAACTAGCCTAAAAACTTCACTAAAAGCAGTGACAAACCTAATAGAGAGAGCCCTCTCTGGCTACAACTGGGCTAGAAGCTGTAGCCCAAAGATTGGTTAGTGGTTACCCCGGCCGTATTCTCTTAGGAGTCAAAGAGAACAACCTGGGTGTTAACAGGGATGATTTCATCCAATTAAATATTTGAGCTCACCATAATGAGATGCACTGGATTCCATAACCTTGTACTTTTCACTATTCACACTTAAAAAACACATAAATCCAAGGAAAAACTATAACTATTCATTCTTTGAAGTCTCCTTGGCTACATATCGGTTGACCTTTAGATAAATTGTGGGTCTGCTAATTCATCTCGCAGATAACAAGACTAATTCTACACTATTTAACTACCTCACATTATTTAGAAACCTCCCAACGACATCAATGTTGCCACAGAGTCCAACCAAAATGATAAACTAAGTAGTCATTCACGGTTTAATAAGAAGCTTGTTGGCCACACTATTCGATGGATAACTCAGGTCGGCTACAGAAAATCCTATATAAAGTATGATTAAGGAGTCATGATTACAAGTCCTCTGCAGAGCTTTGATACTTCTATTTAAACATTCTTCCTTTGATTTGTATGAATTTGAGGGTTCTTAGGGCTGTTGGCCCTTCTAGTATTTAATTTACATTTGTTGGGCCAAAGGCTATTACTTTTGCAGATTTTGATAGTACCACATTTTGGCAAAATATTTCATTTTGTTCATATATTGAAATGAAAATGAGTTCATTGTGTTAACTTCTCATAGGTTTTTTTTGGTACTCATCCTTTCTTGGATAGTGAGATTATAAATTATTGATTGCCTTGTGAAATTATAATATGTATATGGATTATTATTTTTCACGAATTATTTTTATAATAAAAAAATTCATCTCATAACTTATTTTTCATATGTTATGGTTTGTCATGCACTCACCAGTATAGGCCATCATTTAAGTTTAATGACTCACAAATGTGCCATTCAGTTACATGATTTAATAATTAGCATATTTGAGTACTGCTTATGTAGAAATTTTATGCTTGTATAATTCTTCTGCTATTGTATAAGCTATGGAAAATTTGAATACATAAGTTGTAACTAACAAATTATTCTTAATGCAATTATTAGCACAATTATTTTATTAATTCCTTTTCTTTTTCCACTATGGAATCTTTATTTCTTTTAAGAGTTTTTGGACTCCATATTAAGTTGTAGGCATTATGACGCTTCATATGATTGTTACATACATGAATAGATCCACTTTGTCCACTATACTGAACTCCATGATTTAGGATTTTGAAACGGAACTTGTTTAATCCAGCTATTAGATGTAGACTATGGAAATTACTCGAACCTTTCTTATTAGAGAGTCTGGGTTAGAATCACAAACAAATTTATTGTTTTTAATAATATATAGAATTATCTTCTTTATCCCATCTTTACTTACTCATTTCTTATGGATCATGTTGTACCTTAAGAAACCAATTTCCTGGCTGTGGAGAAATTGTGCTTAAGACATTAATGATTATTGTTTGTTGTCACCTATTTGTCACTTTATTGTTTGTTGTATTCTTAAATGAAGGACCTCGAAAACTTGGTCTTTAACCCTTAATACATACGCGACGAGAAAATGTCAGAATGCCATTTGTTGCTAGATATAAATGATGAATGAAGAAAGCTCGAAGGAGAAGTTTAAGATAATACACTGCTTAACACAGAACCTACTATCCGTCACTTAGAAGAATTATGAAAATGAGAACTGAATCATAGACAAAATGCTGCTTGACACAGAAACTATTATTTGCAACCCTTGGAGAAGTTAAAGATAATATGCTTCTTGACACAGAAACTATTATATATAACTTAGAAAGGAAGATGAAAACTTCAAGTATAGGAGTGCTCTTTTAAGGGATTTTAACTTTATCTACATAACCAAATAAAGGCCTGTAGCTTCATTACTATACTTGAAAGAAGAAAACATAAGATGACAGATGATAGAGAAGTTACAAAATTATACCCAACAATTCATGGAAACTTCTGATTCTTTCATTAATCAATAGCTATATCAGGAATATGGTGGCTTAGTCTCCAGGTTCTCCAAAATTCGAACCCCCTCTCTGTAAGTTTTCCTCCTTTTATGCATTTGTGAAACAATTACTGATCTCTGAAATTGTCAAACTACTAAAACTGTTTCTCTAACTATCTGAAGTAAAAATTATTACAAAATATTACACAGAGGGTAAAGACATCTCAAAGAACATAAAATAACGAAAAATAACTGAACATAGAAGATGACAATGACTACTTGCTTTTTGGCTCTGTTAATTGGCTCTTGAATTCTTCTGTAGATGCTTTAATAATGAATCATCCTCTTTAACCATAATAAACAATGTTTGACTTTGACTTGTGCATAAATCTGGGCTTACGCATGTATTGGGCATTTTGGTTGGCCAGAATACAAAGAAAACATACCCAATTTCCTTCCTCTTCGGATTCAGCTCTAACACTGATTCTCCCTTTATACAACGAAAATAATGCAAACCTTTGGTTTATCGCGGAACTAAAAAAGAATTAAATATGTTGCATAAAACCATTGATTCCACCTTTTTAGCGCTCCGTTGACTTCCCATCTCAAATCGCAATCAACCCTTTCAAATGATATATCAATACAAAACTTAACAATATGTGATATAACGGATGGGCTGGAAGAATTAAACATAATATATGTAACATCAGATCCGGCCTATCGCATATCGCAATCAACGGAACCCATATACATGTACGTGAGGCACCATGCAGCGGACCCACCAAGAGTATTAAACATAATGCATATATTTTCGGGTCCACCGTCGCAAATCGAAATCGGCGGAACCCAACATCCATAGCTCTACGGTGCAATGGACCCGCCGAGACTTTAAAACACAATATATATGTTTTCGGATCCGCCTATCGCAAATCGCAATCGGTGGAACCAACACTCATTGCTCTGCGGACCCGCCGGAAGTATAAAACGCGCTATATATAAATCTTTCGGTTCCAGTCAGGAGTGACATTCATATAACTGCCGCTGCAATTTGTGATTGCGATTTGGTCACATCGCAACTATAGCACTGCTCTTTAACAATTGTTTTTATTTCGATATGCCACTATCGCATCTCCCTCTTTCCTTAGTTATTTTCAAGATATATTCAAGTGTTTCTTGCCCGGGGCCGATTCTTTAATGATCCACTTTTGGTGATTCGCAATATGTATTACCACAAACAAAATACTTCCTTACTTTTAGACTTTGCGGCTAGGGGGGGGGGGGTAAAGAATATAAAGGAGTTTCATTGAGTTTGAACTCCCGATAGTGATATAACTGATAAATAAACTTCAAACACAATATAAGCTACAACATTTGGCTCCAACTGGGGATAATGTTTTTTCCCTAGAAGCATTAAGAACCGCAGATTAGTGCCTTATCCACTGGGCATGGAGTCATATATTGCTTCGCCAAGCTTAACTGTGTGAAAATTTGTATAGTGAACCCACATCGATATCTGCAGTGATAGGATGCTTGTGCTTTGATAGCAAAATATTTAGAATCATAGATGAGTAGCCTTAGTTGGGCATGGAGTCCAAAACAGTGAAAACCCTAAAATTTAATAAACTGAAACCTGACATTCTTAAAGTTTGAGACCTTTGCAAATAGGTTTCCAACTGGGACAATCATCCTTATTTATCCACTGAAATTGAACTAATGAACTGCAACTGAAAACCAAATGCTTAACACCTGAGCTTATTTATGTACAGGTTCCCACCTATGTGCATGACTTATTGTCATCAGGTGAAGTCAATCTTCCAATGGTACCAAGTTAGCATCTGAGTGCCTGATCTAGAACCATTCTGCCAGTTAATTTTGAAAATACAATTCATCCTGAACAAAAAAATAAATTATGCATAAGGGCAACTCACAACAAAAGCTAGGAATATATCCATAAGGTAGGATCTGTATACTGCTAATAAATTCCTCCATGTAATCTGCCACAGGATCTTCAAAAGTATAAGGAAAAATATGGTCTTGATCAGCTCCAAAAAAGAAATTCTCTATGTATGAAGGTTCTTGCTCAAAAAAACCTTATGTTGGGATAATATGCTCAATAGAACAATCAACAACATGTTTAAGAAAATGATCTATGTTGCTTTTATGTCTCCACTTTTCATCTCTAAGCTTTGATTGAAAATAATTTGTAATTGCAACCTCAGGAAGAAAAAGATTTTTTTTCACTTCATTATATAACATATGGTCAACTTCAAATAGATTGTTTACCTCTGATTCATGGGCATCATTATGTTCTTCAATGCAATGATATACGATCTCTTTATAAACTTTGTTTTTACATAAGATAGCCTCGTTTGCTATGATAGATGGCTCAATATATTGCTGTCCAACATATCCCACTTGCTGGTTTCTTCCTGTATGTTCAACACCTAATTGATGAACTTGAAGAGCTTCATCATGTTCCCCATTTAAACCATTTTCATTATAGATAGGAGGACCATCAAATTTAACAAACTAGGAACTCTGGGGATTTATTTGCAACTTAATTATTTCTTCCTCTTCTTGACTGTTGAGCATAAATTCTTGATGCATGTTTGAATTTTCCTCCATCTAAATACTCTCTTGATTTCCTTTATTCACTTGTTTCGTAGGCTGAGATTCTTATGGAGACGCCTTTGGTGAGGAAGTTGAAACTTGCTGCTCACTTTCATTTTCTTGACTTCTTGATCTTTTCCTCAATCTCAAGTCACATTTCTTATGTAGTTCAGTCTGCATAAAATTAGAGAACTGCTTCCAATATTTATCAATTTTATTTTCATCATGAATGGCATCTATTTCATCATATTCATACTCTTCTCCTTTGATACCAAGTTCATCTTTATCTATTGCATATAACGCAGGTCTCTGAGAATTTTTATTTTCTAAATCTAACTTATTCAACCTATTTAACAAATTTTTAATTACATTACACATATTCTCCAATGTTTGACTTTAAGAGGATTCCATATTTGCCTTTCTCTTGTCTTGGATAGGCTGTATCTCTGGTGCTTTTCCTGCAACCAATAGATTTGCTTCTATCTCTAATGCATTTGTTTGGATATGATTAATCTAGCTATAACCTCTCTGAATGCTTGGTATATTATCCACAAAATCATTAGTTTCATCAACAAGATTATCTTGAGCCTTTAAATTTTCTTTAGCATCATAATATTCACAACAACCTTTAAAAATAAACTTGTGAGGATAATAAGTTCTATAAGAAGAATTGAACACTGAATGGAAATCTTTCAAAGATGAAATGCTTGAAAGAGGCAGATACCTGAACCAAACCCTAGCTTCTAGGTCCAAAGAAAACAAAAACAACTTCATCTTCACATCTTCATGAATGATGTCCTGCTGCTCCATGCATTCATGAAACTCTTGGAGGTGCTGAGCCGGACCTTCATATTCCTTTCTACAGAATTTTGGAAGATACTCATTCAACTCAGAAAATGCAGGCATATCATGAGGATAGCCAGCGATCCCAGTAAAATCAAATGGATCAAATTTATGGGCTAAGAATGCAGGGAGAGCTATTAAAACCCAGAAAAGAAAACTTCAAAGTGCAGTGGAGTCGCCAATCAATGTTGTAAGCGAAAATAACAGGTGTGAATGTACAACCAAATGTTGAAAATTGTCATTCTTAAGAATCAACTTCAAACTTAATAAACCCAAGGAAAAGTGCTCTTATTTAATTGCTTTTATTCAAAACAACTAAATATTCCCTCCTCACTGAACAACCAGAGGAAAATATTGAAAACCCAGGGAAAATTATTCTTGTCTTCTCTCCCCGGTAGTGGCGCCAATTAATGTTGTACCTTAAGAAACCAATTTCCTAGCTGTGGAGAAATTGTGCTGAAGACATTAATGATTATTGTTTGTTGTCACTTATTTGTCACTTTAATATTTGTTGAATTCTTAAATGAAGGACCTCGAAAACTTGGTCTTTAACCCTTAATACACATGTGATCGGAATATATCAGAATGCCATTTGTTGCTAGATATAAATGATGAATGAAGAAAGCTTGAAGGAGAAGTTTAAGATAATATACTACTTAACACAGAACCTACTATCTGTCACTTAGAAGAATTATGAAAATGAGAATTGAATCATAGACAATATGCTGCTTGACAAAGAAACTATTATCTGTGACCCTTGGAGAAGTTAAAGATAATATGCTGCCTTACATAGAAACTATTATCTATAACTTAGAAAGGAAGATGAAAACTTCAAGTATAGGAGTGATCTTTTAAGGGATTTTAACTTTATTTACATAAGCAAATAAAGACCTAAAAATTCATTACTATACTTGAAAGAAGAAAACATAAGATGACACATGACAGAGAACTTACAAAATTATACCCAACAATTCATGGAAACTTCTGATTCTTTCATTAATCAACAACTATATTAGGAATACAGTGCGAGTTACTGATCTCTGAAACTGTCAAACTACTAAAACTGTTTCTCTAACTATCTGAAGTAAAAATTATTACAAAATATTACACAGAGGGTAAAGACATCTCAAAGAACATAAAATAATGAAAAATAACTGAACATAGAAGATGAAAATGATTGCTGGCTTTTCGGTTATGTTAATCGGCTCTTGAATTCTTCTACAGATGCTTTAATAATGATTAATCCGCTTTAACCATAATAAACAATGTTTCACTTTGACTTGTGCATAAATCTAGGCTTACGCATGTATCGAGCATTTTTATTGGCCAAAATACAAAGAGAACATACCCAATTTCCTTCTTCTTTGGATTCCACTCTAACACTGCTTCTTCCTTTATACAACGAAATTAATACAAAACTTTGGTTTACCACAGAACTCAAAAAGAATTAAATCTGTTTCATAAACCCATTGGTTTTGCCTTTTCAGCGCTCATTTGACTTCCCATTGCAAATTGCAATCGACCCTTTCAAATGACATAGCAATACAAAACTTAACAATATGCGATATAACGGACGCGCCAGAAGAATTAAACATAATATATGTAACATCGAGTCTGGCCTATCACATATTGCAATTGGCGGAACCCATATACATGTACATGAGGCACTATGTAGCGGACCCGCTGAGATTATTAAACATAATGCATATATTTTCGGGTTTGCCATCGCAAATCACAATCGGTGGAATCCAATGTGCATAGCTTTGCGGTGTAGCGGACCCGCCGGGACTTTAAAACACAATATATATGTTTTCGGATCCACCTATCACAAATCACAATCGACGGAACCAACACCCATTGCTTTGTGGATGCACCAGAAGTATAAAACACGCTATATATATCTTTCAGGTCTGGTCAGGGGTGACATTCATATAATGTCGCTGCGATTTGTGATTGTGTTTTGATTGCATTGCAACTATAGCAACACTCTTTAGTAGTTATTGTTATTTCGATATGCCACTATCACATCTCCCTCTTGCCTTAGTCATTTTCAAGATATATTCAAGTGTTTATTTCCCGGGGCCGATTCTTTAACAATCCACTTTTAGTGATTCGCAATATGTATTACCACAAACAAAATACTTCCTTTTTAGACTTTGCCCGGGGGGGGGGGTAAAGAATATAAAGGAGTTTCATTGAGTTTGAACTCCCAATAGTGATATAACTGATAAATAAATTTCAAACACAATATAAGCTACAACAAACCCTACCCTCAACTGTAGCTCATACCAGTTTTTGAAAAGGAACAACACTTTATTACTTTAATTTTGGTTTTATACTTCTCATGTATTTAATAATAAATATTTTGTATACTATCATTATTAATTGTTTAGTCCTTTCCAAGTCATTAATAAGTAGACTCTATTATCCATTCTTCAGAATGTAATTCTGTGTATTATACTATTTTCTCCACATACATATACATGAGAATCTAACATATAGGTCAGCTAGTTCTGTATAAGTATACATGTCACTCATATAACAAGGAGTGGCACTCTTATGTCTGAATTTATTCACCATTACAATCATACTTATACAGTTTCATGATCTCAATTTTTCTACAAACCTAAGTATCGATTGGTTCTTCACTGATAATTAGATAAAAAATACTCCCATATGTCAGAATTTAACTCTAGAATACAATTGAGAAAATTCAAACATTCTTATCGTTTAATCAAATAGTTTTTAATAGAAATATATTCAATTATGAACCTGCAATGTTTGGCGAGGCATGCAAAGATTCTATTCATATAAGATAACTATCATCACAACACTATTAGTCACTTTCATGTATAAAATTCAACGTAAGTATTAAAATTATAATAATCTAACCATAACCAGTTGCTTGGGAATATTTATAAACAAAGCATGTTCCTCCTGACCATGAATTGCCACTAGCAATTCCCCTGAGTTTAGACCTTCTTGCCTCTAGGAATCAACAACCTCATTATATTCCCTAATGGTTTTCTTCTAATTTTTCCCAGTATATTTTTCTTTAGCAACATGCTTTTAGGGTTTGCACCTTTTTTTTTGAATGTGTTTCATGGACACCAGAGGTCAGTGACCACTATGTCCATGAAAATAATCCTGGGCAGATCAACCCGAAGGGATCACTTTAAATCTTGCCAACTTATTTTACTAGCCTAACCCCAAGAGTGTTGAGGAGAATTGACCCCATGACCTCCCATTAGCAAGATGCTTATATGATGAGACTAGAACAATTGAGATAACCCTTGGGGCTAGGGTTTGCACCCTTTAGTTACCTAGGATTTTTAATTAAAATAAGAAAATAAAAACATTTTTATTTAAAGCATGTCTTTCTCTCAAGTTTGCTTTTCTTTTTGTTTTTACCCAAATTATAATTTCTCTACAGCTAAGTATTTAACATAATATTTCTCTCCCATTATGCTATTCTCAATTGGTAGTTCTCTCCTTGGAATTTTTAGGAGATAACTTGGGAAGGTCCACCACGTGGACTTAACCAATACCAACTTTTTCTAGAATAGCAAGAAGTATCTATTACTCAAGTGCTATTTCCTGATCATTCCCAAACAATACATTTTATTCATCAAATAAAATTTAATTTCATAATCACATAATTTCAATCATGGCTTCCATAGCCATTAATTTCAAACAATAATTAAATAGTATAAAAATAGTCACGTCTTCAAAAACAAAAACATAGGGGTGTCACACAAATACACCTACATTCAAATATCAAATATCTCTAAAAATAGATTAGAACCAAATCTTTGTGATTAAAGAAATTTCGGCAAATTTTTCGGATTCCTTAAATGATTCACAAAATCATACCACAATCAATGTAGAAAATTTGAATCAAATATCTACAATACTTGGTTGATTTTATTTTAATTTAAATAATAATCATAACCCCAATAATTGCGCTAATCAAAATACCTTTATAACGTTGGGGTAATTTCATCCAATTAAATATTTGAGCTCACCACAATGAGATGCGCTGGATTCCATAACCTTGTACTTTTCACTATCCACACTAAAAAAACACATAAATCCAAGGAAAAACTATAACTATTCATTCTTTGAAGTCTCCTTGGCTACAACTATAGAAAATAATATGTTGCTCAAATCTTACATGACATTGCTAGATCTCTGGTGACCTTTAGACAAATCGTGGGTTTGCTAATTCATCTCTCAGATAACAAGACTAATTCTGCATTATTTGATTACCTCATATAACTCAGAAACCTCCCAACAACATGAATGTTGCCATAGAGTCCAACAAAAATGATAAACCAAGTAGCCATTCAAGGTTTAACAAGAAGCTTGTTGGCCACTCTATTCGATGGATAACTCACAACATGACCTTATTCACATGTTAAACAATTCCTGAGAAAATAACCTTTGCTTTGCATTGTCAACGTCTCTCCAACAATAATCAATTTCTTCAGAGCGTCTGCAATTGTTGTAAATAAAATATTCAGATGCGAGCACTAAATAAAAATAAGATCAGATTGCTCAAAGTTAGAATCACACTCAGACTCTCCACATAAAGAAATGACAACAAAATACAGAGAAGATAAGGGTTAAAATACAAAGAAAGGAGGCAGTTCTCGCCTTTCCCTTCTCTGTACAAGCAAGTCCTAATGATGAGTCTTGGTATAGGCTCAAAACTTCGACAAAAGAATGGAAAACACTGTGGATCATCCGAATTCAACTTCTCAAAAACCACTCCACAGAAAACTATAAACTAAGATTGTTACCCTGTATGGAGGGGACACTTGGGAAAGAAATTCGTGATCTCGAGAAGATAAGGGTTAAAATACAGAGAAAGGAGGCAGTTCTCGCCTTTCCCTTCTCTGTACAAGCAAGTCCTGATGATGAGTCTTGGTATAGGCTTGAAACGTCAACAAAAGAATGGAAAAAACTGTGGATCATCCGAATTCAACTTCTCAAAAACCACTCCACAGAAACCTACAAACTAAGATTGTTACCCTGTATGGAGGGGACACTTGGAAAGAAATTCGTGATCTCGAGAAGATAAGGGTTAAAATACAGAGAAAGGAGGCAGTTCTTGCCTTTCCCTTCTCTGTACAAGCAAGTCCTGATGATGAGTCTTGGTATAGGCTCGAAACTTTGACAAAAGAATGGAAAACACTGTGGATCATCCGAATTCAACTTCTCAAAAACCACTCCACAGAAACCTACAAACTAAGATTGTTACCCTGTACGGAGGGGACACTTGGAAAGAAATTCGTGATCTCGAGAAGATAAGGGTTAAAATACAGAGAAAGGAGGCAGTTCTCGCCTTTCCCTTCTCTGTACAAGCAAGTCCTGATGATGAGTCTTGGTATAGGCTCGAAACGTCAACAAAAGAATGGAAAACACTGTGGATCATCCGAATTCAACTTCTCAAAAACCACTCCACAGAAACCTACAAACTAAGATTGTTACCTTGTACGGAGGGGACACTTGGAAAGAAATTCGTGATCTCGAGAAGATAAGTGTTAAAATACAGAGAAAGGAGGCAGTTCTCGCCTTTCCCTTCTCTGTACAAGCAAGTCCTGATGATGAGTCTTGGTATAGGCTCGAAACGTCGACAAAAGAATGGAAAACACTGTGGATCATCCGAATTCAACTTCTCAAAAACCACTCAACAGAAACCTACAAACTAAGATTGTTACCTTGTACAGAGGGGACACTTGGAAAGAAATTCGTGATCTCGAGAAGATAAGGGTTAAAATACAGAGAAAGGAGGTAGTTCTCGCCTTTCCCTTCTCTGTACAAGCAAGTCCTGATGATGAGTCTTGGTATAGGCTCGAAACGTCGACAAAAGAATGGAAAACACTGTGGATCATCCGAATTCAACTTCTAAAAAACCACTCCATAGAAACCTACAAACTAAGATTGTTACCCTGTACGGAGGGGACACTTGGAAAGAAATTCGTGATCTCGAGAAGATAAGGGTTAAAATACAGAGAAAGGAGGCAGATCTGTACTTTTTATTTCTCGCCTTTCCCTTCTCTGTACAAGCAAGTCCTGATGATGAGTCTTGGTATAGGCTCGAAACGTCGACAAAAGAATGGAAAACACTGTGGATCATCCAAATTCAACTGCTCAAAAACCACTCCACAGAAACCTACAAACTAAGCTTGTTACCCTGTACGGAGGGGACACTTGGAAAGAAATTCGTGATCTCGAGAAGATAAGGGTTAAAATACAGAGAAAGGAGGCAGTTCTTGCCTTTCCCTTCTCTGTACAAGCAAGTCCTGATGATGAGTCTTGGTATAGGCTCGAAACGTCGACAAAAGAATGGAAAACAACGTGGATCATTTGAATTCAACTTCTCAAAAACCACATGTATATCTGCAACACCCACATGCACATTCACTCACAAAGATCAACTAGAAAAGCACAACAACATCGAACAATGCAACAAGATCGATGAACATAGTTCAAACACTCTTTAACAACCCATATTTGAATATGGCCTCTAAGATCTCTGCTCACTAGCTCTGATACCAACTTAAATAGATAAAGACAATAACAAAACCATTTTATTATATTACGTTTACACCTGCTCATACCAAATACATGACAATGTGTCCCATTATGTAATGATGGGATCAATAAAATCGATAGACATGGCAACCTAGATGATAAGAACTCTGACTAAGCTACAACTTGTTGTCCTTTGAGATAAAATAAGGTCAATTAGTTATGCCAAAGCATCTACAATGTTTTGTTGTTTTAATTGATTGGATGACCAATGAATTGTTTATAAACAGGTGCTTTAAACTTAAACATATTTTTAATTAAATAAAAGGTTGTTCTTTAAGTGCACATGGTTATTTTGATTTTTAGTGGGATGTATAAGTGGAATATGGAGAAGTATAATTAATTTAATATTCGAACTGAGTATTTAACCATTTATAAGTAGAAATTAAGAAAGCAATGTTTTCTTAATCAATAAAATATAATTAGACTATCACAAAGATCTTGTGCAATTTATACTCAAAGAGGAATTTACAATAGCAGATAGTTTTGTAAATTTATCTCTTATTTAAATGACAACTTCACAGAGGATCCAAAACGAAACTAAAATTCAATTAGATTTTAAATCAGATAACTACAAAAGACATGATTTATATGAAGAAGACATAATGAATAAACAAGATGAAATACAACTCACTGGGAGACAAACCATATAAGGAAAATCTATAATCTTTTGTTATCTCAAAAATGCTCCAGCTTAGTACAAATATGCTTGATAAATTGTTCAAGGGTTCAACCCTGAATACTTTGACAGAATGAAGTATTTAAACAAAATTTACAAAAATAGTACAATAAATTACTGAGTGACACGAAATTCTATTATCAACTTAGAACTAACAAAAAAGTTATAATGTGATAAAAAGGAATGCATTTGTTGAAGTGATCTGAACATCTGGCCCTGCTTTGGAGGAGAACAGTTGCTGAGTGGCCATTATTCAGGTGCTGCGTTGGTGAAGCTGACCTGTCTTTTTAATCCTGGAATTCACAGAACTTTCCCCACTGCTCTCCCTCTGGCATAGTAATCTTTGTCACCTTGCAGTAGATCTCATCTACCTCAGTATACTGAGCGAAAGTGGGTTTTACTGCAAAAATGTGTTTTATCTCGTGTTGGATAAAATTTATGTTGCTGATAGCTTCGTAAAAAGATCTCCATGTCATAGAACCTTTGGTGTTGGAGGACTTAGCTGTATCCTTGGAAATTTCCTGAAGCTTCTTCATGTAGTCTTCCCTGGTCATTAATTTTTCATTGATCATAAATAAGGAAGGCCGACCTTTCTTGTTCAATGCATCTATTCTAGTGAAAAACCTATTAACTACTACCTCCAGAGTGTGACACTTCTCTGTCAGCTGTACAACCAAGTTCTTCTTTGTTAGAACTTTCTTTGCCTCCAAGGTAGTTTCTGTTGTGTCATCTACTCCTAGATCATCCAACTCATATCTATTTGTGGAATTGAGGAACTTTATGATGCCATTGGATGTAGCAGGCATTTCTCCCAATTCAACATTGATAGTAGAAATGGTTTGCTTGGTTTTCTCCATCAATTCCTTTTGCTCAAATATTATTTGGATACATGGCCAGATTTCATCTATTTCTTCAATGATGTTGTTCCGTATGATTTCTTTAACATGAACCAGAGTGTAGCCAATAGAAGACTCAACTGCTGACTTCTTCCTTACCTCTATCTAATTTTGAGCTCTCTGTAGTTCTGCTGCATGAAAAGTCTGTCTTCGTTTGATGATCCTATAGAAGTTTGATTTGATCTTGCAACTTTTTGATCTCTTAAGTATGGAGAGACATGTTTTGTACTGCATTTGCCAACTGATCTGCAACATCCCCTGTACTTGTTGTAGAAGATATGGCTGTAGGAATGGTTGTGATAGGGAGTACTTCCAAAGGGACAATAGCCATTTTGGGAGTTTTCTCCTTTTCTTTAATCAACTTTTCCATTTCTGTTTCCATTTGCTTCAACTGTGCACTCTACTCCATGATGAGCTTTATCATATCGACCTTTTGTGTCTCTGTTTCTTCAATATACTTGGCCAAAGGATATTCTATAGCTTGAAATTTTAATTTCTTCCTTAATGCTACTATGTCTAAATTCTTTTTCTTTATAATCTCTTCTACAACATTGATGTTTGAAGGGTCATAACCCACTTTGATCACCAATTCCTCCATATTTTTAATCCTGGTGTCTTTGGCAAGTGCAGAGACCTTCTCCATCTTCAGTTGTGATTGAAGATTGGCCAATGTAACCTGCAATTTAGACAAACTCATAGCGGTGCTGGTGACAGTTGAAAATATCATTTCCCCAGTCTGCTTATGCATCTCCATTTGGTCAATGGGATGTATATCTTTTACAACAAACTGAAATGTTGCCTTCTTGTAGTCTAATGCTGCTTTGGGTTGGGGAACCTGTGCCTGGAGGAATTCCATTTTCATTTTCCCTTTCTTTGAATCAAAGGTTGAGAGCAACTAGCTTTGAGAACCATAAGTCTGCTTCTAGAAGTGGTTGTAGGTGTTAATATTCAAGGCCTCATTCTTGACTTTTATCTCCTTAAAAATGTCCATTATACTTTTCTCTGTCTCCCTGTAGTAGATGTGTTGGTCTGTATTTTTTGCTGATCTTGTGAAGCCGTGGAGGTAGTGGGAGACAATGTGAGGTAGTGGGAGACAATGTAGTTTGATCACCCACTAATGAGGAAAAAGGTGGATCATTAGTGGTGATAATGTTCTCCGACTCTGAATATTTTCTGAGACTTAGTTTGGAACTAAGCTTTGCCTTCTTCCTATACATAATTTTGGATCCCTCACTGAAAATTTCAGTCCCTGAAGGGGACTCTTCTTCTTTGCTTCTCTTAGTTGTTTTCTCTTGCATGGTAGGAGTCTGTACTGTAGAGGATGATACCATCTACTCTTCTACCTCTTGTAGGGTATTCTCAACCCATTCTAGCTAATTTTTGTACTTCTCTCTCTCTGGTCTAACAGTTTGAAAATAAGGTGTAGATTTGGTTTCTACTCTTAATTTATAAATGATCCCTAATGGATCATATGACCAGGTAAATCTTAGGATGAACTTCATTTCCTTTAATAACTTATCTGCTTCTTCCCTTGTTGCCTTGCTGTTGTAAATGAAAGGCCCAATTTGTGTTTTAATTTTGAACTGGGACTTCTTCTTGGCAACTACAAAGTGGATCTCATCCATATTTAGCATTTGCCTTATGTACTCTAGAGAAAAAATCCTTATTGGAAGGAATTTAGGCAGCTTGCAAGGTGCAAGCTCACACCCAAATATTCTTAATTTTGTATAGTTTTGGTAGAGGTACCAATCCCCTATCTGAACTTGGTCTGAGAGCTGCAACACCTTTCTAATTTCCTCACTGGTCCTCAATTTTATACTGACACCTAGGAGACTGTTTGCTCGATGCAAAAACATATGTATGAACTATTTGTATGTGTATTCCTTCTGTTACTTCATCACTAGAGTAGTCCAAAAGATGACTAACTGCTGGTTCCCTTCTGTATCCAACTTTTGTAAAGAAAGGTTGATGTTGTCTCCCTAAAAGTATAAGAACATATAAAGTAACACAACAGAATACTTGAATACTTCCTCAGTTGGGAATTTGATAAGCTGCTGATGAATTGAGTCTGCAAGAAATTGGCTAAAGTTAAATATGATGGAGGGCTTAGAATCAACATAGAAATTGGACAAAAATCATATGGTGGCCTCATCTACCCATTGATCAGAGTAGTAGCCAAGGAGGTAGGAGACAACTGTGATGATTTTTTTTATCTTTCTTAGAGAAAATAGAGGAGGTATAGGGATGATTTTTCTTTGGAAATGAGGCATCTTCTCTCAATAAAAGCTCAAGTGTTTTGGGCCTCTTGGCAAAGTCTAGTTTCTAGTATAAATCAACAAGTGCTTCATAGCAAAAGGGGGTGGCATTCTCTACTGTGGGGGATTGCATCATCTATTCTATGGCTTGAGGAGTGATGATAAACATAATTTCTCTAGTGGGGTAATGATGGCCCTTTGGCTTGGCAAATAGGATGCATGACACTTCCTAATAAATTCTAGGGTGCTGTGCGTACGAGGAAAAATATAGTGGGGTATATTAGACTCCGACAACTGAATGTCATCAGATTTGTCAATGTATTTGTCCTCAAGCTAGTAATACATCTCAAAGAGGTCAAATTCAGAGAGGTTTCATGGATTTTAAGGTCTCTATCAGCCAAAGGGATGTGGTGAAAATCAATGGGGGGATAGATCAGAGGATTGACAGGTTCCTCTGGTCCCTTGTCATTTTGGTATGAGGTTAAGGATAGTAGTGAAAATTAGATTGGAGGTTTCAATACATAGAGAGGAGTGAGGTTTTGGGGCCAGAGCAGAGGCAATAGGCTGAAAGTGAGTGAGAATATAGTGTCGCTGGCAGGTGAAAATGTCGAAGTTTAGATTAACGGCTAAACCATTACTCCTTAACGGTTTAATTATGGAGGGAGTGGATGTAATTGGTGGAGTTAACGGGAAAATGACGTGGTAGAAGGTGAGTGGTAGGAGCACAATGGGTAGGAGAGTGGTATCGAGAGTCGGAGAAACAACTTTTCAGAGGGGTGGAGAGCAGTTAGCGATTTCGCTCGAGGGGGGTCCGAAAATCCATAATGTTGACATGTAAGGGTAGGCGCGGTTTGAAATACTACCCATTTCGGACCCACACTCCTCCCCTGACGGTAAAGTTCAGATGGTGAGGGGGGGGGGGGATTCTATGTCGGCTGTCAGATCTTGGGAGATGGGCGGAGATGAGGTGAGAGGCGACAAAGAATTATCGTGACGTGCGAGGACACCTAATGGGGTCGGCGGAAATTAATTTACTGCATAGTGGGGAATATTTGCAATGTATGATGGGGGTAATAAACTTAGGAATAGGTGATTAATACACCAAAGTATGAGCGGAGGGGGAACTTTGGAGTTTTTAAAACTTAGGGATAGGGAATTAATATACCAAAATTAATTGATATATAACTCTTTAGAGTAAAACCTTTGCTCCTTTGCCTTTTCTTCTGCACATGAAGATATCATTTGACATTTCACAATGTGGCGCATTTTGACTAGCAACCTGTGCATTTATAAAAATATGAAATGAAGCCATTCTTTACTTTTTGCTTCCCTAACATTTTATTTTTCAGCCTTAATTGTTTAGGGATGTTAACACCTATCATTTTATTGATATGGATGCCTATAAAACATTAAATTGGCCTAACATTTTAACTTTTCTTTCTTTTGCATCCATATACTAACTTAACATTTTAAAACTATTTTTGACTAATATACTAACTTATCAAAACCAAATAATGTTACAACACAACTCACGCACCTTGGAAAATAATGACTTATAGAACAACACCTTGTAATTCAAATAAATCTAGAACTTTTCTCCATTATCTCCAAGTGATGACAATTAAGATAAACTGCTGATGTAAACTATATATGTTGATTCGTCAAAGATATTAAATATTATTATGTTATAAATAGGGAAGTCGACGACATTTTATTATTATTATTTACAATTCATAATATTGAATCAGTAAAGATAATTTATAATTCTTATTTTTCATTTTTTTTCTTTTTACATTGATTTTGTTTGTGTATTGTGATTTAGGTAATGGTTTTGAAATGTTGGAATTTTTAGGTTCTTCAAAATGGAAATGATTGGCAATATCTCTATTTAGTTAGTGATTTGATTTTAAGATTTTGATTACAATGATATTAATGGTTGACGCTATGTTTTTGAATAAGTTGTAATTTTCAATTCAACAAAAGGAATTCCATTTATAGGATCACTTTTCATTTGAGGGTTGATTTTAAAATTTGGTTGTAATAGTAATAGTTGTTAAAGCCATGGTTCTCAAAAGGTTGTAACTCCCTTTTATAAACAAAAATCAAGAGTGCTGTTAGTAACACAACTTCTCAATTTAGTGGTTGATTTTAAGATTTTAGCTACAACATTATTAGTTGATAAGTTCATGGTTTTAAACAAGTTATAATTTTAAACATAAAAAAATAGGTGTTATTTGTACTACCTTTTGATTTCTAGGCTATTTTTTGGTTTTTATAGGAATGACACTGTTTGTTAAGGTCACTTTTGAACATAAATGTGATTTAAAAAAAAATTGATTATGTTGGTAAATCACTTTTCAATTTGGAAATTGGTTTTAACATTGTTTTAGTAATGTTACGGGGTCTTAAGGCCGTGATTGTATAAATTCTCACTGTAGATCACTTGATAAAGCAATGTAACTAAAGAAAAATACTTGATCTACTTCTACAATCAAACTTGTGGAAGCTTAATCGATTTTGAGCAAGATCAACCAGAACACATATAACAGAGAAGAAGATTCAATCACACAGGAAACACAGAAGAATACTCTTGGAAAAGCCTAAGCTAGAAACCCCGCTATCTGTATTATCATACAAGTTGAAATATCTCAGGATTACACAAAGCTTTAGCTCTCAAGCTATCCAATCACTCACTGCTGCTCATAGACCGAATAGACAACACATATGCCTTTCTTTAGTCCTCCAAGCCTCCTATTTCCTTGCACAGTTTCTCCTAGGTCCTCACGCTACCACCTGTGTGTAATAATTCCTCACACACTTCTCAGACCTCTGAAATAACTGCACAATCCTCAAGGAATGAATTCCTTCTGCGTGCAAGAGATATCCTCATGGGAATATTCCTGCAACTGATAGTACACTGTCCCATCCTTTGATCTCAACTGGGTCTCTGTCTGAACTAACATGCATGAGTTATTTATGAGAGAATATTCAGTTATCTAGAGAACACTAGTTGCATGCATGCATGCAATAACTGACTGAACTCACAATTAGTTCCTCAATCTGTTTGGAACTAATTTAACAGGACTTAACTTAGTTAACTGAGCTAACTAATTACAACTCAAATACAACTCATCCTTATCTCCTTAATTAAGGGATAACTTCCTCAATCAAAGGGATAACTATTGCACGTCTTCACATAGACTTCATGTTTGATTTTCTTCAACTATTTAACTCAAGATGAATTAATTAATTATTTTACAAACAACTGCTGAGATCAAATTCGAATTTTAATTTAGGGACTAATTAAAATTGTATTGTATCCCATAATGCTATCTATAGCAATGCTATTTTTAGCATTTCTTGTTGCTATTTTCAACACTCCCTCTCAACAAGAAAGGGATTATCTGTCACCTCGATCCTGTCTTTGTGGAACTCGAATTTGCATTTTGACAATGCCTTAGTCAAAATGTCTGCATCCTGCTCCTCGGTCAAAAAATACTGCAACAACATGATCCTCTTCACCACACAATCTTGAAGATGATGATACCGGATATTGATGCGCTTGGACATGTCATGAAATAATGGATTCTCAGAGAGTTTGATACAACTCTGATTATCGCAATAGATTATAGTTGGATCCATCCTCTGATCAAACAACCCAACTAGAATTTTCCGCATCTAAATGGCCTCACATGCTGCCTGTCTTATAGCCATGTATTCAGCCTCTGCTGACCTAAGTGAAACTGAACTCTGTTTCTTGCTGTACCAAGAAACTGTAGCTAAACCAAGGTTGAAAATTCCTCTTGAAGTGCTCTTCCGATCTGATGGAATCCATACCCAATCTACATCTGTGAAGCCCTAAAGCTTCACTCCCTCTGTCCGTCTGTACCATAATCCATACTGAGATGTGCCTCTAAGGTATCTCAGCACATGCTTAGCTTCCTTGCAAAAAATCTTGGTAGGTTGAACCATAACTTGACTCAGCTGGTTCACTGTAAAGCACAAATATGATCATGTGTTCACTAAATACATCAATGAACCCACAAGCTGCCAATACACAGTAGCAACTACTACCTCACCTGAAGTATTATGCTCCTTCCTCCAGTTACCTACTAGAGGAGTCTGCATGGGCTTGCACTTCTCCATGTGGAATCTCCTGAGTATCTTATTGGCATACTTTCCTTGAGACACAAACACTTCCCCATCCTTTTGCCACACTTCCATGCATAGAAAGTAGCACATGAGACCCATGTCTTTCATCTCAAACTCTCTTGCAAGATCCTCCTTGCAAGACTTAATCAAATGATCATCACCTGTTAATATTAGATCATCAACAGAAAGAACAATGATCAATGGCTTACCTTCTACCATGATGTGGTACAGGTTCAATCTACTTCACTCTTTGTGAAGCCCAACCCGGTGAAGTAGTTGTCGATCTTGGTGTACCAAGCACAAGGTGCTTGCTTCAGCCTGTACAAATCTCTCTTAAGACAACACACATGCGACTCACAATCGAAGGTCTCAAATCCTTATGGCTGCTCTATGTACAGCTCTTCCTCAATCTTGCCATTGAGGAATGCAGTCTTCACATCCATTTGATGGATCTTCCAACCCATCCGTGCTGATAGTGCCAACATTGATATGATAGGTGAGTATCTTGCTACTAGAGAAAAAGTCTCATAATAGTTGATCTCCTCGACCTGTGAGAAACCACGGGCAACAAATCTTGCCTTATGTTTCTCCACACTACCATCAACAACTTGCCTTACCTTGTAAAGCCAATGAGAACTCACAACTAACTTGTTCTCCGGCCTTGGAACCACATCCAAAACACTCGTACTCCTCCACCATAGCATCAACCCAAACTGTCTGCTGCACTGCTTCCTCAAAGGAAGATGGTTTAGTCTCTATACATTCCCCAACAAGGGCCATGTAACCAGTGTACCTCTCAGGGGACCTCCTCTATTTACAGTGAGAAGGTGGCTCTCCCACATTCTCTCTTGCATACATCAAAAATCTGTCAGCTTCCCTTATGCGTTTCTGCACCTGTTTGGAAGACTCTGCATGAGTGGATGTCTCCACTCCTGGAACCTCTGCATGCGGCTACTCCGCATCAGTTTGAGGCTCCTCCTCCTTAGGAACCAAAAGTTCCTCCTCTACATGCAACTTTAGCTCCCTCTCAAGGGAAACTCGCATGTCCTTTTTCTCGTCAAACTTTAGATCTCTGCAAACCACTGTTCTCTGATTGGTAGGAAAGAATGCCCGATAGTTGTGGGGTGTATCAGTGTACCCCACAAGTATCCCCAACTGAGCTGTTGGCTCAAGTTTCTTCCAGGCATCTTTGGTCATATGGAAAAATACCGATGAGCCAAAGATCCTGAAGTGACTCACATCTGGTCTCTTCCCGAAGAGAGCTTCCTCTAGTGTCTTCATCCGAAGTATGCGATGCGGGCATCTATTATGCAAGTATACCGCTGTATTGCATGTCTCATCCCACAAGTGAAGTGGTAGGCCTTGGTCATGCATCATCGCCTGAGTTGCTCCCACAATCATTCTATTCTTCCCCTCGGCCACCCCATTTTGTTGTTGGTTATGGGGTGCCGTCAACTCCTGTTTAATTCCTTCCGCTGCACAGAAGTCCTTAAACTCTTGAGAGACATACTCTCCATTGTTGTCACTTCTCAAAGCCATTATTTTTTCCTCGATTCCTTCTCAACCAAAGCTTTGAAATCACAAAACTTGGAGAAGGTCTGATCCTTCTTCTACATGAAATAGATCTAGCACTTACGAGAAAAATCATCAATGAAAATAACATAGTACCTTTGTTTCGCGGTGGACGTAGTTGAGATTGGTCCACACACATCTTTATGAACTCACTCCAAGATCACCTCAGCTCAACTGTCTCGATCATGAAAGGAAGATTTTGCATACTTACCCAAGGTATAAACTTTGCATGTATCTACTTGCTCAAGTTTACCTTTGGGAAGTCCGGTAGAGGTCTTCTGCATGATCTTCAAGGCCCCATGATGCAAGTGGCCCAACCTTCTATGCCATAACTCGCCAATATCTTTGCTTTGCACCAACTCTGCTTTGGAACTCAATGTAGCATAGTCATCTACCTCCAGCTTGTAGAGATTCTTAACTTGAATCCCAATCCCCTTGGTCTGACCTGTGGCGATGTGTCTCAGAAACGCCTTTCCTTTACTGAAGACTACATCATAGCATTTGTCTTCCAACATTATGATGTATACCAGGTTCTTCTTTAGTCCAGGCACATACTTTACATCAGTCAGGGTGAGAGGAGCTCCATGCTCCCTCTGAAACACAATTGTGCCTTCACCTGAAACATGATACTTTCCATCATCACCCATCTCTATGCGCATCTGGAGGTCCTTCTCCTCCAAGATACTGAATAAACTCTTGTCTCCGGTCATGTGGAATGAGGCTGCACTGTCCAGGTACCAAACACAACCCACCATCGATGAAACCATGCATGCAATGAGGGTAAAATCCAATTCGAACTGTGAGGCCAGTGCCTCACCATCTAATCCTTTCGAGGATCCCTTCTTGGATTTCTTCTATGGACAATTTGTTGCATAATGGCCCACCTCATGACAATTAAAGCATTGCAATTTAGATTTGTCAATCTTCTTCCCACCATGGGAAGAAATCGATTTGGAATGGGAAGCCTTCCCTTTCCCTTTCCTCGCCTTACTTGCTAAGGTTAGATTTTATTCATCATCATGCTTTGGTGAAGAACCATCTCTGGTGCTTCTCCTAATCTCCTCCTGCATCGGATCCGACCACAATTGTTCTCAATCTGGTAGTTTCTCTCTTCCATTCACTGAGCCTTGGTAGCTATGCCAGCTCTTAGGAAGACCGAGGAGAGCAAGACTCACCATGTCATCATCGGCTATCATGATTCCTACACTTCCAAGCTCATCTCTGTAGGTGGTGAGCTTGTTCAGATATGTAGAGATCGCGTCACCCTTTTCACACTTGATTTTCTGAAGCTTGTCTTTCAGCACCAACTTCCTCTGATCACTGCTTTTCTGATATAGATCCTTCAATGTCTTCCACATTGAAAATGGTGTCTCCTTCCCATGGAGACTCGAGACAATATGGTCTCGAACTCCCTCCAGAAGAATCCTCCTCGCTCTTGCCACACATTTCTTTCATTTCGCCAATTCTTGGGCATTAGATGCTGCTAGCTTAGGGACTTCTTGATCAATGAAGTCCTTCAACCCGTTGTCCTCTAATACTACTTCCATGCGATCCTTCCAGGCTATGTAATTTGAGCTGCCATCTAGGGCATACTTGAGTCTCAAGCCATTGAACGCCATTGGTCAACTTTGAGATGTGATAAGAAATCCATTTTGTACCTATAATCAAGAACTTCAAACTTCAAACTTCTCCCTTCTTTGTATACTAGTCTCCGCTTTGATCACCTTTGCTCTGATACCATGTAGAAATTCTCACAGTATATCACCTGACAATGCAATGTAACTAAAGCAAAATACTTGATCTACTTCTACAAACAAACTTGCGGAAGCTTAATCGATTTTGAGCAAGATCAACCAAAAAACATATAACAAAGAAGAAGATTCAATCGCACATGAAACACAGAAGAATACTTTGGGGAAAGCCTCAACTAAAAACCCCACTATCTGTATTATCATACAAGTGGAAATATCTCAGGATTACACAAAGCTTTAGATCTCAAGCTATCTAGCTCTCAGTACAATCCCTCACTACTGCTCATGGACCGAATAGACAACACATATGCCTTCCTTCAGTCCTCCAAGCCTCTTATTTCCTTCCATAGTTTATCCCAGCCCTTAAGCTGCCACCTGTGTAATAATTCCTCACACACTGCTCAGACCTCTGAAATAACTACGCAATCTTCAAGGAATGAATTCCTTCTGCATGCAAGAGATATCCTCATGGGAATATTCCTACAACTGATAGTACACTGTCCCATCCTTTGATCTCAACTTGGTCTCTGTCTAAACTGACATGCATGAGTTATTTATGAGAGAATATTCAGTCATCTAGAGAACACTAGTTGCATGCATGCATGTAATAATTGACTGAACTCACAATTAGTTTCTCAAACTGTTTGGAACTAATTTAACTGGACTTAACTCAGTTAAATAAGCTAACTTATTACAACTCAAATACAACCCATCCTTATCTCCTTAATTAAGGGATAACTTCCTTAATCAAAGGGATAACTGTTGCATGTCTTCACATAGACTTCATGTTTGATTTTCTCCAACTAATTAACTCAAGATGAATTAATTAATTATTTTATAAACAACTGCTCAGATCAAATTTGAATTTTAATTTAGGGACTAATTAAAATTGGAATGTATCCCAAAATGCTATCTATAACAATGCTATTTTAGCATTTCTTGTTGCTATTTTCAACAATGATAGAAATTTTAACTGTGACAAAAAGGTGCTACTGGTAACACCAATTTTAAATTGGAGCTTTATTTGATATTTAAGCGAAAAATATAGGTTTTTAGGACTAAAATTCTTATTTTATTGTCATTTGTTTTTTAAGTTAATAATTATGTTAACCATAATTTTTATTTTTTTGTAAGCTTGGCAATACCTTCTTAATTAATTCATAAAAAATGAGTAGATTACATCCATGATCAGGTGGTGAGGCAGCCTCAATTTGCCCATTGGGAAACCACATCTATTGGCCACCTTACCACATTATAAGCCATCTAAAAGAAAAATAATTTAAGACTGTCTAGCAGAGCTATATATGTCTAAGTATCCTTAAGTCTCTTAATTTCTAAATATCTAATACAATATCGAAGTCTACAAATCCTGCATTTATATATAACAAAAATTTAAAATCACACTATGCATGACATACTATTAATCATCACAAGAGTCCACAAGAGATGAATCTTTCGTGCTCGATCTAGGTAATTCTGTCAGAGGGAGATAAGGAATAGGATTTTCTATGCAGCTAAGGTAGGCATTCTGTTGCTGAATCTGGAGTTGAATAAGCTAGAATTCCTTATGAATTTCCTGAAGTCCGAGATCGGTCTTGGGTGGGCCAGCTGTGGGTGTCGTCAGGGATCTTTACACGGTATTTTTCATTAGCCAATAGATGTAGATAGTCTGTTTATACTGAAAGTACCTACCTTTGGTATGACCAGGGCCTGGCACCAGTTCACTCCATTCCTCAACATCCCAATTTTCATGTGAAACCTATTGGTTCAGTTCTACCCCCCACCCACATATGAGGTGTTGTATTTGAGGCTAAGTACCACTTTGATAAGCCTAGTCCACCTCATGAATAAGGCCAAAGGTAGATTTATGACCCTGACCACAAGCTGGACATGGCTGGGGTTGGTTGCCTTCGTACTAGAGCCCAAAAGATTGGCTCTATCCCCTATCTTCTCATGTTGTGGTGCCTTTACAAGAGGAAAGGCGAGCCATAATGAGAATCTTCTAGCCACGATAATGAAACGGTACCCTGAAATGGTAACTCACAATCCCCATCTTGATGCAAGTATATAACTTAAGGCACTAGTGCATGCACCGAGAATTGAAACCTGTAGGAGTATCACATAAAAATTCCACATAGCTATTAGAAACAAGCCAATAAAACAATTTGTTTCCCACAAATATGATATGGCTATACTGGGAAAGGCTAGAAACATTAACCAGTGCCTCCCCAGGCTTCGAAGGACAAAATACAAAATCCATTTAGGTAGAACTGTTGAAAATAACAAGAAGAAATGTTAAAAATAACATCAAGAAGAAAATTCCTAATTTAATTTTGTTCTTGAATTAAATTGTAATTCTAATTCTCATAGCAGCATGTAATATTTAACTAAGTTAATTTGACTTAGTTGGCTTAGTTAATTCAAGTTGAGAGTCTATCTAGGGTCATGTAGAGTGGTTTCTAAATTTTAGGGGCCCAGATTGAGTTCTTTTGAGTTGTAATTATATAATTCAGTTTAACTGAGTTAAATTTAGTTAAAATAGTTCCAATTGATGGAGGAATTAGTGGGAGATCCAATAGTGGGGTGTAACCTGCAGTAGTGGGGTGTAATTAACAGTGCTCAACTAGTAAACTAAAGATTCACTATAATTAACTCATGCATGTTAGATCAGAGAAAGACCCAATTGATATTGGAGTTCAGAGACAATGTACTATCAATTGTATAATCATCCGAATTGTACAGGTGGTGCATGTAATCAAAGGAAGGCCTATGATGGATTGCACAATTATGGATGAGAAGTTTCCTAATTAAATATGGGACAATTCCCTAGGAAACTGTGCAAGGATATAGAAGCTTGGCAGACAACAAATTTGGCTAAGTTATTGGCTAGAGTTTGTTTGTGAAGTAGTGAGATAGATTGAGATAGTGCATAGGTTTCTCAGGCTTGAGCAAAGCATTTTAATATTCTCATATTTTCTAATTATGCAATATACAGATAGCAAGGGTTTTTAGCTGTGGCTTTCCCCATAAATTATTGTGTTATGTGTGATTGAATTCTTTCTATTTTATGCTTCATGATTTCATCGATAGTTTATTGTTTCCACTAATGAGTAGAGTAGATTCAAGTCAATTTTTAAGCATATTACTATCTGCAGTTTGAATCTACAAGGAATTTCTCTAGATACTCTCATATAATACCCCTTCTCTTAAAGACCAGCAAGAACAACAAGAAAACATGATATAAAACTAAATCATGCATGCAAAGAGTACAATATGAATGCCAAGGTGAAAACCCAAAATAAATGCCCATCGAGGAGAGTAAAATACCATAACAAACTGGAATAATTATACCAAATTGAGACTGCTTGTTAGAAAAACCATCATTTTCCTTCCATGATTTCTAGAATGTAGTCTTTCTAATCCAAAACATTGTCCCAAAGGTCCTTTTCAAATGAATTATCAGAGAGTAATTAAGTGAAGGAAAAAGGAAGGAAGAATATATTGAGAGAACATACCCGCAGATGCTGGTCATGAGATAGAGGGAGAGACCTTCTGCACCAAGTTGACGAGCTTCAGGAGAAGCCTTCAAGAGTGTCCCAAAGCATTCCACTATACCTGTAACCATACCAATTACATTACCTTTGAATCGATTCAAGCGCATGACATAAAATCCCAGGAAGAAATTATCACACTGGTCTCTCTGTTCTCCATTAATGGATTGCATGTGTATAGCCACCTTGTAAAGGTTGGCTAGTGTGTGAGGGCTGATACAAAACCACTCAACATCCTTTCACCTCGAAATTATATCCATGGCATGGATCCTATGGAATCCAGTTCTCCACTCACACCTTGATTGAGGGTCTCTAATTCATGAATATGTTGGGATTATTTCTATCTCTAACATTATGATCCAGGATATGCTTTAGATTGTCCATCTCTTCTCTAAGGTCTCCCGAAGGCCATGGAGAATCCAGAGTCCTTCCCATATTTAAACATCCCCAATTAGCTAAAAAACTGCCTGCTTTATTTTCTTCTCTCCTAACATGGGAAGGAATGTATTTAAACCAACAAATAAGATCCCCTATGTTTTGCACCAAGCAGGCTGTCCTCCAACTGTGACTGATCTTCTCACTACTGGATCCATGATTCGTTTTTTTAATGGCTGTGATCACTAATTTAGAATCACCTTCTATCACCAATTTCCTGTACCCTTCTCTTTTGGCTATTAGTAGGAATTTTAATACAACAATGAATTCTGCGTCATTATTGCTAGCATATCCATAATATTTTGCATAGATTAGTTTTATGTAGTGTTTAGAATCTCTAAATAGACCCAAAAAACCTACGTCACCAGGGTTCCCTTTGGAGGCACCATCAAAATTTAGCTTTATAAATCCTTCAGGTGGAACAGAGTAATGGTTAGGAGAGGGAATGAAAGATATCATTAGTTTCCAGGAAGAAAGATAAATCATTTATGGTGATAAATTTAGATGGCTAAGGATCCGAGCTTGATGAGCGGCAACCTCCCAGTCATCCGAATGCATTTGACCGACTAAAATTGTTTCTTGTATATTCTGGATAATCCCATTCCATATTCCCTCCTGGGGTATCCATTGGTATTTAAATATTTTCTGGTTTCCTTATTTACATATATCCCAGAGGAGAAAACCAATTGACAACCCCCAATCTCGATTCAAAACTAGGCTAAAAAAATTCCTTTTCTCCAATTTTCAATAAATTACTTGATGCTATTTTGAACATGGTCCTAGTGGTAAAAAAAAGGCTACCTAGCTTGATCCATAAATGGTTAGCAAAGGTACACACATTTAGAAGGTGTTTAAGATCTTCATTCTGGAGACCACATAAAATACAGTATGAGGGACCTTGGAGTCTTTGTTTCTATAACTAATCCCAAGTAAGAATTGGTTTTTGACATACCAGCCATAAGAAATGAGCAACCTTTGGACATAGTTGCTCTATCCATATATTTCTCCATATGGGGCTGTGGTGGTCCTAGGTTTCATCAGATGCCAATTTGTATGCCTCATGAACATTGAACATTTCTCTGGTGCAATACCCCCATCTAAGGATGTCATTGTCTCCTCGTTTCATGATTTTCCTAGAATGAAGTTCTCTTTCTAGTATCTGCCACTGGTTGGTTGCGGGTGGGTTTATCCAATCTTGTGGACCTTTCCAAGTTTTCCACATCGGGTTATTCTGGGTAAGGCTCCATAATTGATCCACAGAGGTATGGTTTTGGATACTTGTATAGAGGAAGATATCTCCTAGGTCCTATATGCTAAACAACTTCCCTCTTTGCTGCCAAACATCTTGCCAAAAAAGGGTGCTTTTCCCATCATTGACCTCCTAGAATATATGGTTTTTGATAATATATCTATTGTTTGATGCCAAATTCCAGGTTGAAGAAACCTTTTGGGTATCCAAGTGTCTTAATTTTCATTCTGATGAGGTCAACATTCTATATTTCCTGGTCCATATATTATTTCACAAATCTAGGCCACCCTTTAACCATATCCATCACAATTTAGCTCCCTGAACTTCGTTGAGGATCAACAGTTCTCTGAGGCCCAAGACATCTTCCAATTTGGATTTTGTAACATTGGCCTAGGAAAATAGGGCCCATTTCTTAGCCTTCTGGGCACCTCTCCACAAGAATTTCCTAAAAGCCTTTGCCATGGAATTACACACTGATTTGGGAGTTGCCATGCTTGAAAGTTGGTATATTAGAATGGATTGTAAAACGATTTTCAATAGCGTCACTCTACCAGTGATATTTAGGGCTCTGAAGGCCCAACGACTCAATTTTACTTGGATTTTCTGAAGGAGATCTTCCATTGGGCAGTTCCTCAAGAATTCATGACTATAGGCATACCTAGATACTTAATAGGTAGGGTTCTAATACCAAAACCAAGGGATGGAGCTAAGAAGGATTGGGCAGTAATAAAAGTATTAAAAAAATGTTTGATTATCATTATGTAGATTATCATTATTTAGCATGGTTTGAGAGGCCTACATGAACTTGTGAAGGATTTATTTTATCTTTCTAACCTCACAGAGGGAGACTTTACAAAACAAGATGATTTCATCCAAACATTTCTGATGAATAATGTGGAGGTCATCACCCCATATACGAAGGCCTTTAAGTTGGGAGGATTGGGAGGTAGCTTTGATATACTTATCCAAGCCCTTAACCACAAGGATGAAAAGGAAGGGAGACAAAGTATCTCCTTGCCGAATACATCTGGAAGGGTTAAAGGATTTGGAAGGGGATCAATTGAGCAAGATCGAGAATACCAGAGTAGAGATAAGATAGGAGACCCAATTGATCCATCTGGAACCAAAACCATAAGCCTTCGATATACTGAGGAGATAAGGCCAACTGAGGTGGTCATAGGCTTTGGATAAGTTGATCTTTATCAACAATCTAAAAGTTTTATCTATTTAAGAGAATGAACAACTTACTGGGAGGTTATAATTCCATCCAGAATTTGACGACCTTCAACAAAGCTAGTTTATTCCTGGGATATGACGTTGGGAAAAAGATGTTTTATCTTTTTTCACAATAACGATGGAGATGATTTTATAAATAAAATTACAAAGGGAAATAGGTCTGAAACCTAGAGGATCTTTAGAGTGGGCTAGTTTAGGAATTAACAAGATAAAAGTAGAGTTAAGACGAGGGTGTACATTTTGGGTTCTTCGGGATTCTTCTACCATGTCCAGGATATCACATTCAATGAAGCTCTGGGTAGCTTGGATTAATTCTTCTGTGAATCCATCCAGACCCGGGGCTTTGTTTCTGACCATGCCTTTGACAACTTCCTCTATTTCCTTTAAAGTCACCGCACTCATCAGAGCAAGGTTCTAGTCCCTGCTGACTAAATGAGGAATATGATGAGTTATTCTTTGGATTGCCTCTGAATGGTCTTGAGAAATTTTTGAAAGAAGGGTTTGAAAATGATCCACCACGAGATCCTCCATATCCTCATGCTGAATAAGGCGGTTTCCTGTGGCAGCCTTCAAGGAAAAGATCTGATTATGTTGCCGATGTTGAATCATAGCCTTGTGGAAAGATCTTGTGTTTCTCTCACCTTCCTTGAGCCATTGAATACATGATTTCTGATTCCAGAGGATTTCCTCTTGTTTCCTCCTTTCCTTAATTTGATTCAAGACCTTTCCTTCTTCCAACACCAACTCCTCAGATCATCCTTCTGTAATTATTCATTGTTCAATCCCATGCATTCACTCTTGAAGATGCTGCTGCTCCTTCATGATATTTCCAAACTCCACTTGGTTCCAACATTTTATCTATTTTTTGAGATCTTTCAATTTGATTTGAAAAGTATGCATGTGGTTCCCGCCTTGTATTATTTTGGATCTCCACTAGTTTTCCATTTTACCCAGGAAAGAGGGATCCTTGAACCAAAAGGATTCAAAACAGGAGGGCTTGTTTCTAGGTGCCATCTTTATATCTATTTATAGCCTGATTGACCAGTGATCATACCCTAAATAGGGGAGGATTGATGCTTCAAATAAGATATCCCTTCTCATAAATTGGTTTGATACTAGAAATCTACCTAAGTGCGATACAACTTGGCGAGAGCACCCTCATCGATTATTCCAAGTATATATTCCATTATTGGTTTGAATATCAATCAAATTTAGCTCCATAATGAAATCCTTAAACGCTTCCATAACTGAATCCATTCTACTTTTCCCGCCCTTTTTCTCCTCAAGGGAGGAAATTAGATTAAAAATGCCACCAATTATCCAAAGCTCCTCGGAGCATATACTTCTTAGATTCCTATATTTTGAAGGAAAGCCTTTTTTCTCCCGGAATATGGGGGTCATAAACAACCAATCATAACACCCAGTCATGGGTTCTTATATGCTTGAATTCCCCCAAAAGAATTCATGGGAGACTAACCCAATATTCAAAAATTACCTCTAGTGGATTCCAAAGGATAAATAAAACTCTCGCACTTTCTCTGGAATATAAAGAGATAACCTCATAATGAAGTTTTATTCCTTGAAAAATTGCTTTCAACCGGTCCTCAGATACTTTAGTTTCCTAAAGCATCATAATACCCGACTTTCCCTGTTTAATTCTTTCCCTAAGATATTGCTGTTTTCCTTGGCTGGTGAGGCCTCTCACATTCCTGGAGACAATTATCACTATGAAGATTTATTAATTTAGTGGAATACCACTTAGAGTAGTACCACTTTGCCATTTTTTTTTTTTATGCACCATTATCTAGGCTACTATCTCATTGAGATCTGGGGTGCTCTTGCTGATCTGATGCAACCTGGATTAGCTTGGGTTGATATTTATGGAAAGTATCTCTCTATATATATATTTTGTTCTAATGGGATGAATCTTTCATCCGTATTCCACCACTCATTCAAAATCCTCTTGAGAGCTTGTTACTATGTACTCAACTCTTCTTGTGTTCCATCAATATCCATGTTTTCCTGATTTTTTGGAATTCCATTATCCTCTCGATTTGTGGACTCTTCCTAAGATTTCCTTTTTGGTTTCTTGACTCCTTTGGGTAGAACCCTAACATTTTCAGTGTTAATCTGGTGGGCTAAATCCCTTGGATTCTTGCTAGCTTCCATCAATACCTCATACCTATTGCTATGGATTTGAATCATTCACTGCGTTTGCTGAGTTGATGGAAACGACTTTCGATTCCTCTTTTGTTAGTTATCTTTTAAGAACCCTTTTGGTCATTCTATGGATTTGGATTATCCTCCAAGGTTCCTAGATCTTCTAATCCCATTTGATTCAGAGGGAAATTTCTAAACAAATGCCCATATTCATGGCATTTTTGACAGTGAAATGGGATATGCTCGTAATCCAGGGGTTGCTGCCATACTTCATCCTGATATTATAGCTCAATAAATTATGGGAGGGGTTTTTTCATGTTCATATAGACACAGATTCATGCATAGGAAGTGTAGCGACATTGGTGAGTTGAATCAACTACTTTAACAAATCTAGCAATGGAATTATTTATTCCTTCTAGTATTTATGGATCCCAAAAATCCATTGGAAGAGAAAATAACCTCACCCATACAGGGGCTATCATAATTTTTTCCTGATCCGGGTTATAACATTCTTCCCAATAATGCTTGAAGATCCCAACATTATAGAAGAAATAGGCCCACTTTCAAAAACCCTTTCTTTATTCTCCAAACTAGTGAATATCAGTATAAAAAAACCTCTAGCTCCTAGTTTTAGGACAATATACCCTTTCGACTGCCATTTTAACTGGATCCATTTGACAAGATCTCTCTCCAAAGGCCAGATACTTATAAATTTGTAGATTAGGGAATGATCCTTCATAAACTTGCGGTAGTTTTCGTGTTTATTGTTTGGGATCACGAATCTTGGTTTTTTTGCTGCTCGTGGTAGGCATGTCCCCTAATTCGTGCTCGCCACTGTGTCCCCATGATTGGATTTCCATTATTTCCGCCCTCATTATTGGTTGTCGCTAAAGCTCCTTCCTTACTACTTGATTTCCATGCTACAACATTTCTATGGGAGGGGATCTCTCCCCTTCCAGTTGGCTCACTCATTCGATTTGGCAGATGAAAGTAACACCTATCCACGTGATAATATAAAATATGTTAAACATAATCTTAAAAAACAATAATGTGGTTTAAATTGAAAAGTGGTCTAACTAGTAGTGACTCAAAATTTAGGGAAACCATGTTCTTAATATTCAATTTTTTTAATTTTTAAAATCAACATTGAAATTAAAAAGTGGTGCCATTCACAATTTTTTATGTTTATTTTCCAAATTATAACTTATATGAAATCATGACCTCAATGACTATCATTGTTAGAACCAAAATATTAAAATTAATTCTTCAATTGGAAATTGTGTTCTCAATAGCACCATTTTTCTGAATTTAAAAGCAACATTTTTAAAATTATAATATAAAAAAATTGTATGGTTTTTTTTTCCATATTATATTGCATAAGGAAAACCTTCTATTTCGCTTCATTTAAACGTTGGTAACTAAGATAAGCCCTAGAATCTCCAGGGCAAAAGGTTGATTAACAACAAGACTTGAAGCTATTATAACAATACAATTTCCTTATTCTTTTTGCCCTTTCCTTATTCTTTCTTTAGGTAAAAAGGCAGATTAGCAACAAGACTTGACGCAATTATAACAATATACTTTCCTTATTCTTTCCACCCTTTACTTATTATTTCTTCCTTCTTCTCATTCCTTTATAATGGTTTTTAAAATTTTTATGATTTCCTTTTTTCCCTTTATTGCACTTATTATTTCTCTTTTTCTTTGCTTGTCCCTTTATTTGCCCCTCTATGTTTTTTCTTCTTAGGTTCTTTCCTTCTTTCCCTGTTAATTTATTATTATTTCACTATTTCTTTTATTATTACTATTATTTTTATTACTTTATTTATTATATTTTTCTTTTCGACCTACTTTTCCCTTTCTTCTTTTCTTCTTATAACATAGTTATTGATCAAACGAGAAAGTGAACTGGTACCCGTTTTTTTTTAAGTTAGCAAAAAATCACCTGATTTGAAAAGTGGCGATGCTAGAATAAACTTTTTTTTGAGCATATTTTTGGCGCTTTAAATTTTCTTATGTATCAAGTATGAACATTTTTTTCAATGTTAGTGATTTTCATGCTGATTTTGAAAAAAGTGCTGATGCATCATCAACCCCTTTTTTTAGAGGGTTGATTTTTGACACTTTTATGTAGCAAGTATGAACACCTTATTAAATGTTAGTGATTTTCATCTTAATTTTGAAAAAGGTTGATGCAACATCAACCCTTTTTGTTTAGAGGGTTTATCTTTTACATGTTAAATTTTGTAATGTATTAAGTTTGGATATTTTTTTAAATGTTTGTGATTTTCATGTTCTTAATAAAACATAAAAAAAATTAAAAAACATGACAAAAAAACTCGAA
>APFE030893804.1:6082-33826 GCA_000404065.3 Pinus taeda | reverse complement strand
ATGTACCAATTTACCCAAAACGGGGCCCACAATTTGGCGTTTCATCTTCTGGGGTTAGGTTTTGGAATGTGAAGGGTTTTCCATTGTTTCTCAACAATAAATAGGCCTTCAAGCCTCATTGTAACACAAGTTCGGAATAGTGCAGAGGCATGTAGCCGCACATCTCTTCTCAGAGATAAGCTACCATCGCCCTAGCTGGTTTATTTCCAATTCTGGTTGTAAGCATATCTCGGTATTTTCCATTAATGAAATAAAGTATTATTTCCGCTGCATATTTGTGTATATGGTTATCTCTGTATTTTATTGCATTCCTGTTTAAATCCGGATCAATATTTGAGTGGGAATTACAAGTAAAAACATTCATTCCATCGCCCAATCAGGATGTGATGGGATAGGAGATACCTAGGCGGATCATCGACATGGGTGAGAAGAAGGAGGATGGTTGAAAGAAGGAGGACAAGGCTAGTGGGCGACCAACCTAAGGACTCCACAAGTGCATGACATCAAGAACCTAGAGAGGATGGTCATAAGTGGCAACTACCTTGGGAAGGAAAATGGTAACGCAAGGTGATATACGAGGAAGAAAGGTGGTGAGGGACGCTAGAGTATGCATGCACGGTCTAAGGAGGAACTTGCCCACAGGAGATGAGACTGGTAATAGGGGGGAGGGCCTTGTCTGTGGAAGGAGGGATTGTCATCACCAACAAGAAGAAGCCATCAAGGCTTCAGAGGGAAATTGATCTGTACATTCTTCTTCCCTCTCCGACTCCAATGCTCTTGCTCTAGGACAAGGCAAGAATTTGGGAGTGGTCGTGGTTGGAAGGAAATCTAATTGAAGGGAAAATGGTGAATGCATAAGTGGGGCTGGGGAGAAGAGGGCGCCGCTGCACTTGTAAACATAATGACTATAAAAAGAAAACACTAGTGGCCTTGACCAATAAGACTCAACGGAAGAGGGGTAGGAAAATATGCAGAACCTCATGCATGCATATAGTGGGGGAAATCCACCACAGGTTAAGTCCCTAATTTTGTCATGGGACGTAGAGTTAAACGCCAAGGCTGTGGCAAAGATGCTTCCAGCGGAGGAATGGGAACCCTTGCTCATAGACCCGAGACACACCCAAGGTAGGCAAACTCTATTTAAATAGACGATCCAACTCTACTAGGTTATGGAGAACCTACTAGCACGCGCAATGACAACAACGAGGAATATGGAGGAATTGCCACAAACCCAACAAGAAGGGCCTAGACTAAAAGCTATTCAAAGGGAGATCTAGGCTGTATAGGTGCAACAGTACCACCAGAATGTCTGCTTAGGCCGAATGGAGAAAAAAATTCAAACCCTGCTTCAGAAGGAAATTCTAGGGCCGAGTGCTAAGGACCCAACTCCCATAGAATCATCAGATCACTAAATGTAGATAAGATAGGAAGTAATGGAATTTTGTTGTTTTCTACAATGATCTGGTCGGATAACATTCACTTTGATAGTAGTATGTTTAAACATATAGTAGACACAATAACTTATTTAGCCTGGATGGATATGCTCAAACTGTTTAAATTTTGGACGACATATGATGCTGATTGGTGGCCAATGTACTTGGTTTCTTTTGGGTAGGTTGAGGCCACTAGACGTATTTTTGTTACTTCCCTTATATATGATTAATAAAAAAGAAAGTACTACCAAGCTTACAAAAGAAACATGCATCCCATAAAAATTAGCAAATTGATATTATCCCTGCCATGGAACAAAAGGAATGTCTGATCAAACCATTTTACAACACTCACATGATGAATGGATGTCCACCATAATCAAGTGGCTGCATTACAAATGGCGAGGTTTTTCCACTTTAGATAGTTATGTTGGCAGGCTCAATGACAATTGTCATGTTTTTGAATTACCATAATGGTTTTGAAAGACATATCTGGAAGTTTCAGGCTCTCCTTTGCTTTGTTCGCTTCAAGGCCAGTGAGGAGATTATCATTACAAGACCCTGCACAAATTTATGGAGGAGGATCAACTGCTTCAGTTCTACATACATGTGTTGAGTCTAGTTATTTGTGTCTTTTGTGAGACAAGACAAAGAACTTCCACAACGTTAAACATGTAGTCCTCTTGATAATCAAAACCAAAACCTACAATAATTTCTGAACTGAACCTCTCCTTAATAGCTAACCACTGCGTACAGTGATGATGCCATGCATTAGGGGCTGGAGCCCTAGTGGTGGTGGTGCACTGACCTCACCACTAGTAAACCCCAAAATCTAAAGTAAAACCATGTAAAATATAAAAAAAAAATTCAATTTTTTTTGTTGAATGGTGCAAATTAATAGGTAAACATTATTACTATAATTCACTGCTATCGCAGTGACTTAATAAATAAAATGCATGTATAGGATGATAATATGTGAGACATTGTTCTTCTTACTCTTGTTAATGTTGGTAACGAGTTGAAAATTGGCCACCAATAATGACAATGCGTGTAGATAAAGTAACTAGTTGTTACTTGTATGTTGTAAATATTAATTTTTTTATTATTATTAAATTTCATTTGAAAATAAATTTAAAATAGATTTTTGAATGCATAAATAGAGTTAGCCCCTTAAAAAAAACTTATAAAGCACTCAAAATTATGAAAATTAATATTTTTTTAAACTAGTTTTTAAGGCAAAATTGACAAAATAAAAAAAAAAAACAAGAAAAAAACATTAATTAACTTATAAATTTATTTTAAACTATAAATAATATATATAAACTTTTTCAATTTTATTATAGAAAAATATAAATAAAAAATATAGCATTAAATTTTAGGAATGTTATGTACTATCTTTGTCTTCTTATATCTTTTGCAGAACAAAATCATTGAAAGTAAGACATGATTGATAAATATCCTTTCAAACTCTAATAATGAATATTAAAAAGGAGGAAAAATAAGGCAAAGTAAAGAACGAAACAACTTCTAAACATTAGATAAAACTATCATATCATTTACAATGCATGGGAGGCATTAGAACTCAACCCCTAATTTCCTTTCAATGCGCTAAAACCTTTGGATAGTTCAAGTCCATCTCGGAAAAGTATGTAAGCTTAGATATTATGTTCACTATAAACAAGGACGACATGTAGATGCAGTGGTAGTCCTAACTAGAGAAGTTTTAGAGATGAATAAAAATAGATTTCAGAAACAGTTTTGAATATAATTCTTAACAATCATGAAGATATACAATTGCTAACCATGCAAACATGTATTTATAGTTATTAGTCTTTACCTTTGGCAGCGCAGGGACTATAGTGACCGATAGGCCTTTACCCAACATTAATGTGCTTTGACCAACCACCTTATTCATTGTTTTAATCAATGTTTTCACATAAATGTGCGGAGAAAAGAGTATGGTTTTATTAAAACTTAGGATGATAAATTTTAAACTTTAGTTCAATGCATTTAATTCTAGTTTCGATTTAGCATTACTTAGGAAAACATTTAATGTTTTTCTCTCTCCCCTGCAATGCATAGTACACAATGCATAATACATATCATATCTAAGAAACCACATATGTAAATCCACCATAATACATATCATATCCAGGAAACTACATATGTAAAGCCACTGCCAACCCACATCGCCAACCCAGAGCTTCGTGGAAAGCTGCATGCAACTTCTTCTTCAACCCACATCGCCAACCCACATCTTCATGACAAGCTGCATGTAACTTCTTTTTCATGACAAGCTGCATGCAACTTCTTCTTCAACCCACATCGCCAACCCACATCTTCATGACAAGCTGCATGTAAGCTTCGTGAAATTGCTTCCTGTTGTTCTCAAATTGGTAGGTTTGAGATAGCAAAGGGTAAACACAAGCGTCAGGCATCTGTACAACAAACCTGAAAAACGAAGCTGCTTCTTTGTCCATTGAATTAAGCCGTGGAATTCTGCGTATATATCTTGCGATCTTATGAATGTGTTATGGTTCATGGAGGTGATGCTTCTTTATGGGTACCCATTTTCGAACTGCATCAAAAAGGGAAAACACTAGTGGGTAATCTTGTGCTTTATTATTCAATAATAACTATACATTTTCTCCCAAAATTTTTGAGCTTTGAATGTTTGCCTGCAAATATAATTTTGTGATTCATCTGTACATTTTCTTTCTTGAATTTCTGAGTTATGTCTACAAATATAATTTTGTGATTCATTTTTATTTATTTATTATACACACACACACACACAACACACAATTAATATAATATATATATATTTATTTATTATTTATTTATTTTTTCTCCCTAAATTTCTCAGTTTTGAATGTTTTTGTACATTTTCCCTCTCCCTGAATTTATGAGTTATGAATGTTTCTTTGTAAATGAAATTCTATGTATTCATTTTTTTATATTGTTTTTATCCATTTTCTCCCTTTTTCTCCCTCAAGTTCTAAATGATCATGTACTTCTATTTTTTATTGGATTTTACACCTGATGCAAATATATACCTAGGTTTGCACTTGGAAAGAGTAGGTTTTCACTAGGAAAGAGCAGAGAGAAAAAATACCTCTAAATGTTTACCCTTGACATAGTGTGTCACCTAATTTGTTTATTAGTATAATTTTCATTGATGTCAATATATTAGAGAAAGCCATGACATAAAGATGAAGAAGGCAAGGACATCAAGGATCTGAAAGGCAGGGACATGATGATGATATGATTAAGAAGGTAATCAATGAAGAAATCAAAACCATGAAGAAGCCAAAAAGCATTCTGCCATGCCTCTAGTTTTGCACTATTGAATGAACAACCACATGAAATAATATTTTTTTTCTCTACCTTAGAAAAATAATTTCATCATGAGAACTGGCCCATCTGAAAGGACATATTTTTAGCTTTCTAATGAGCTATCACATGCCCCGAAACTCCAAATATCTTAAGAGATATGAATTTTTTAAGATAAGGAAATTAATTCTGGTTATTGAGCTGACCTTACCTCCATAACTCATGTCGGCTTGCATGTGGACGTAATTGTTCATTATGAGAATGAATAGTTGTATATATATGAGGTCTTTGACGTCAATATAGCTTAGGAAAAATTCAGATTAAGGAAGCAGATCAGAAGTTCACATCTCGTGAACAAGCAAAGGCATTTCTTTTCTTGTTTCATAATTTTTTTGAGGATTATGGATCAGGTTTTTTTGTGCACTTCAGACTAGGTCAAGAGAGGAGTAGCACCTCAGATAAAAATAGAAAAATGTGTTGAGCTCCTTGGATTAGCTTACCTTGATGACCTGATTTGTGGATCAGGCAGGGAACACTAATGCTGGGATGTTGATCAAAGAACAACACCTCGCACTGTCTCCTGTGCACTTCAGACCTATGCACCCTTCATTTAGACTTGTGAAAAATTATTTGACTCAGATTTGTGAACAGAACCTTAGCTCAAACGTAGAATAGTCACCTGTGTTGCTCTTGTGCCTCTGTTTTATGGGAGAATAATAGACCTGGGCTTATCAATTTGTTTTTATAACTCAGATTTGTGATGGACAAACATTAGGCTCATCAGTTGAAGACTCAGATTAGTGGTTGAAGGCTTTTCATCTGGAAGCTTCTCAAACTTATGTTAAGGCCTGGACAATGTCATTTCAGACTTAGAATGACAACAACTGGTTGTAGCTCGGATTTAGGAGCTCAGGAAACTTAGACATTGTATGTCCTGTGGAGGCAGGTTGGTGATAAGTCTAGAAACAGTCACCTGAAGTAAAGCTCAAATTGCTGACGTATGTTCTAAGAAAAGTGTGAAGTTCTGGTTTGGCTTGAAGACTTAAGGACTTGTGAATTCAGTGAAGACAGTGAGACCTTCAGTGAAGACAATCAAGTTAAACAGTGAAGACAATGAAGCATTTCAAGTAAGTTATATTTACACTCTTTATTAAAAACAACAGGATTGGTGTCCTTGGAGTTGGTGCTCCTAAACTCAAGGTAGGTTCCTTGGATAATATAGGGTCAGAGCCTCATCAAAAAACCAAGTTTGTGCTTCGGAATAATTGTCATACTTTGTATTTATTCTTTTATACTCAATAAAATTATTCTTATACATTACTCTGATTAAATTGTGAAGAATCGAACTGGTAATAATAACAATTGGAAGAAAATACTGATTCACCCCCCTCTCAGTATTTCCAACAATTGGTATCAAAGCCAAGTTCTTCATAATCAGCCTAACAGCTGGAAGAAGGATTCTTAGTCACAATGAAAAATCAAGAAGTGTCAAGTAGGCTTCCTTTTTTTGATGGCACAAATTTTGGTTTTTGGAAAAAAAGAATGTCCTACTATTTAATGTCCCTTGGACCTGAAGTTTGGCATTCAGTTTTGAATGGGTACACTGCTCCTTCCACTCTTCCAACTGATCAAGACAAAAGGAAATCTTACATTGCAAATGCAAAAGCCTTAAATTCCATCACTAGTGGAATCACTGATTTTGAATTTACAAAAGTCATGAATTGTGACTCGGCCAAAGAAATATGGGATAAGCTAGTTAGCTTATAGGACGGGGACTCCAAAGTTAAGAAGGAAAAACTTCAAACTCATAGAAGGCAATTTGAAAGTTTGAAAATGGATGATGAAGAAGATATTGCATCATACTTTCTCCAAGTAGTTGAAGTGGTCAACTCTCTTAAAGGATTGGGAGAAAAGATTGAAGAAAGCACTGTTGTTCAAAAGGTCTTAAGATCTCTCCCAGACAGATTTGACTCCAAAGTCAGTGCTATAGAAGAAATGAAGGACCTAGATACTCTAAATATGGATGAACTTCATGGAATCCTCATTGCCTATGAGATGAGAAAAGGAATCCCAAGTTCCAAAGATGTAGCATTCAAAGCCTCAAAATCAAAAAAGGGGAAAGGATGGAATACTAGCAGTGATGACTCCGATGTTGAATCCGAATTGGCGCAATTTGTACTAAGACTAAAGAAAGGATCCAAGCTAAAAGTTAAGTACCCTCTTATTTGTTTCAAAAGTTGAAGAATAGGTCATTATGTTGCAAAATGTCCTCTTAAGCATGATAATGATGATGAGGAGGATTCTAAAAGGATGGTATACAAAAAGAAAGGGTTCAATAAGAATAATTTCATCTCTAAGAAAGAAGAGTTTGATGAAGATGAATTTGTAGTCATCAAAAGAAAATCAACTAATCATTTCCCTCATCACAAAGGAGGTAACGATGAATCACATGAATCAGATGACTATGCTAGAAGCCAAGAAGCATTATTCATGGCATTCACAAATGATGATGATTTAGGACTAGAATAAAATGTAGATGAATTGTTAATGAGTGCCATTGAAGAAAATGAGAAATTACGAAATAAAATCATTTCTCTCAAGGTAGAAAAGGAGGAAGCAAAAAGAAGGGAAGATCTCTTGAAAAATAAGCTAAAAGAAAAGGAAGAAATATGTGAAAATCATGAAGCTGAAATAGTATCTCTGAGGAAGGAATTGGAGCAAGTCAAAAGGAGTTGGGAAAGCTCTCAAACACTTGAAATTATCCTAAATTCTCAAAATCCTCAATATGACAAATCTGGGATATGTTTTAAAGGAGAATCATCAAGTACTAAGGATAATGCAAAAAGCTATGCCGACATACTTTCTAGCAACCCAAAAGAAGAAAAATCATTCCATCAAAGGTCCATCTCAAATCCAAAGAATGAAGAGAGAGTAACTCCAAGGAAGAATGCCGATTCAAATCATGGCTATTACAATAGGTACAAAACTATCTTTTTTGGGCATTGTTATTATTGTAAAAATTTTGGTGATCAAGCTAAACATTGCATGGCTTGTAAGAATGAAACATCAAAATTGAAGAATCAAACATACAAACCATATGGTCTCAAAGGACAAGGACAAATCAAGACCTACAACTCTTTTGATCACTTGGCCAAATTTGATCCAATTTTCTCGTTATGTAATGATAATGGACATAATGAACAAAATTTCCCCCTCAAAAGAAGAGAAAAAAAATGAGAATCCCAATACGGATAAATGTGGCCTAGCTCTATGTGCTCACAATGATGAAAATCATTGTTTTGTGGATAGTGGGTACTCCAGACATATGACAGGTGACAAAAGGAAGTTTGTCTCATTGAACAAAAAAGAAGGAAATGTATCTTTTGGAAGTGGATCTGCCAAAATTCCTAGAAAATGAACTGTTACCCTTATTAATGGAAAAGGAAAGGCTCAAAATGCTTTGCTGGTAGACGGGCTCAAACACAATCTCTTGAGTGTTAGCCAAATATGTGATCAAGGACATAATGTTATATTTAACACTAAAAATTGTGAGATAAGGAACTCTTCCTTAGGAGACCTTGTGGCAAAAGAAGTTAGAACATCAGATAACATCTACATTCTGAAAAAAATTCAAAAAGATAAATGTTATCTAAGTCAAACAGATGAAATTTAGTTGTTGCACAAGCGAATGGGACATACAAGTTTTGATAACTTGATCAATATCAACAAGATTAATGCTGTGGGAGACATCCCAAAGTTATTCAAGTCAAATCAAGGTGTATGTGGTCCATGTCAACATGGAAAGAAAACTAGAACCAACCACAAGACCAAGGAGTTCTCTACATCAAAACCTTTGGAAATCATTCATGCTGAGTTATGTGGACCAACTAGAACTTCGACGCTCCAAGGAGAAAGGTAATTTGCTTTATTTGTTAATGAATATACTAGAATGATGTGGGTATATTTCATAAAATATAAATCTAAAGCATTTGAATGTTTTAAGAATCTTAAAGCTCTTGCAAAAAATGAAAATGATTCTAAGATTAAATGTCTTAGAACAGATAGAGGGGGAGAATTCACATCAAAAGAATTTGATGAATTCTGTAAAGTGCATGGAATCGAAAGAGAACTCTCTGCTGTTAGAACACATGAGAAAAATGGGTAGTTGAAAGAAGAAACCAAACTGTTCAAGAAATAGCAAGAACAATGTTACTAGCAGCTAACTTGCAGCCAAAATTTTGGAGAGAAGTAGTCGGGACAACAGTTTATACCTTGAATCGAACTCAGTTGAGACCAAATAATGAGAAGACTCCTTATGAATTATGGGAAGGAAGACCCACTTCAGTAAAATACTTCAAGATTTTTGGAAGCAAATGCTTCATCAAAATCAATGATGACTCACTAGGAAAATTTGATTCTCGGGTTGACGAAGGAATATTCCTTGGATATTATACTAGGAGCAAAGTCTACAAGTGCTAAAATAATTGACTATGGAAAATAGTGGAAAGCATTGATGTGAATATTGATGAAGACCTTCCAGAAAAGGAAATTGAAGATCATGGAGTTGACCCTCTCATTGAAGAAAACGAAGAAGAACCTGAAAAAGAGGAAAAAGATAAACAAAAGGAAAAAGAACCATCTCAAACCCTTCAAAACGAGAAATTCCTGAAAGACCCTTTCTCTGAAAGACCAACTTTCTTGAAATCCATCCTCTAGAATCAAATGCTTGGCACAAAGAATCTGATCTTGGGTGTGGACCTTAATTTTTCCGTGGGTGCAGTTGAAATCTTGGGTCTTAATATAAGACCAAACCCCTTGAAAAAATACTTTGAGCATATTTTTATGGAACATAAGCTCATTGATGTTGAATTGATAAAGGTTCAACCAACTTGGAGGAATAAGCAAGTAGGGGAGGCCAAGGTGGAAAAAAGATTAGATTGGTTTCTCCCTTTTGAAACTCTAGTGGAAGGCTTGCTTCTAATGTGATAGTGGGTTGGGAACATGGGATAATCTAACCATCACCTGCTATTTTTGGAAATTAAAGGGGTTGGAAAAATACAACAATCCCTTTCAATTTTAATGCAGCCTGGTTAAAGGAATAATATTTTTTAAATCTATTCCAACTGGGTTCCACAGGATCATGATTCAATACTCTACTAGTGTTCACTTTGCAACAAATTTATCTAAGGTTAAGAAGGATACCATTCAATGGGATGCTAAAAACAAGATAAGGGATGAGAAGGAATTAAAGGATGCAAAAAAGGAATTGGAGGCCCTCTTTAATTTTGAGGATGGGGGTTTTCTCAATGATGATACTAAATCTAGGCTCATCCTCCTTGAAACTTGAAAAAGGAAACCCTTGGAGGATAAGGAGGCTATCTAGAGACTAAAAAGTAGGGCTATTTTGCTGGAAGAAGGGGACAAAAATAATAAATTCTTCCAAAATTTTGCAAAAGGCATAAGATATCTAACACAATCTGGAAATTGGAAACCCAGGAGGAGGTTATGCCTCTTCTTTTGATAAGCTAGGGCAGTTGGGGAAAAATCACTTCCACTCTATTTTTAAAGTAGAGGAACACATGTCTATTGTTGAGGTGGTCAAATTAGCCCAAATATTTCCTCGATTTGTTGAGGAGGAAGATAATCATAATTTAATGGAAGAAGTCACAAATTTGAAGCTATAAGAGGTCCTCCATAGTTTTCAAAAGGATAAGAGCCCAGGGCCAGGTCGGTGGACTGTTGAATTTTTCTTAGGACTTTATGAAATGCTAGGAAGTGACCTTTTAAAGGTAGTGGAGGAGCCTAAATTGACAATAAGGGTGTTGGATTCCTTCAACACTACCTTCATAGCTCTGATACCCAAATCAGACAACCCCCTTACCTTCAATTACTTCCAACCAATATCTATGTGCAACTTTATTTACAAGATAATTTCTAAAATTATAGCTCGACGAATCAAACCCATTTTATCTAAAGAAATTTACAAAGGACAATTTGGGTTCCTTGAGGGTTGACAAATACATGAAGCAATAGGTGTGGCACAGGAGGGTCTACACAGTCTCAAAACATGAAAATTGAAAAGATTTGTCCTAAAAATTGATCTCTTCAAATCTTACGAATGTATCAATTGGCTCTAGATTCATCTATTGTTGACCCATATTGGCTTTGAGGTGCCCTTCATGACATGGGTCATGAGTTGTCTTTGCAGTTTTAATCAATGGTTTTGTGTCTCCTTTCTTTCATGCAAAAATGGGTTTGAGGTAAGGATTCCATCTTTTTCCTCTTCCTTTCTGGCTAATTGCAGAAGGACTTAGTTGATCACTAGCAGATGCTAAACAAGGAGGTTTATTTAGAGGAATTACGGTGGCAAACAATATGATTATTTCCCATTTTTTTGTAGATGATATTTTATTTTTTTGTGATGGGTTGAAGAGATCTATTAATTGCCTTCTTCAAGAACTATCCATCTTTTGGATAGCCATGAAAATGCATATAAATGAAGCTAAATGAACCCTTTCCATTCATATGCTGGAAAATGTGGAGGTGCTTTATGTGAAAATTGTCTTCCCTTTCTCTCCAAGTATTTTTGATGACGATCTATAACACTTGGGTTTCCATATGAAACCAAATTCCTATAGGAAAGAGTATTGGTATTGGCTTATAGAGGAATTGGAAAAGCGCTTAAAAATTTGGAGTGTGAGATGGCTATCTTAGGGAGGAAGACTAGTTCTGATCAAATTTATATTGGAGGCCATTCCGGTTTATTACATGGCTCTTACATGGATTCCCAAAGGAATTATGGAAAATCTACGAAAGGTATTTCTAAATTTTCTTTGGGTAGGTTCCTCGGATCATTTTGTTATGCCTTGGGTAAAATGGGACAAAATTGCTATTCTCGAGGCCTACGGGGGATTGGGCATAAAGAATTTACCTCTCTTTGGAAAATATCTTGTAGCTAAAGTGGGATGGAGACTACTATCTACAAAGAGTATTTGGACAAGAGTGGTACACTCAAAATACATCTCCACATTTTCAATTGAGGGCTAGATCACAAGCCCAACTAAAGGATGTGCTAACATGTGTGTCATTTGGAATTTAGTCCTTACTTCCTTTCCCACGATTGAAGATGGACTCTCATAAAGAGTCAAAAATGGTTAGAGACTAAGAGTAGGCATTGATCCATGGTACAATTGTAGAGATGCTTATATACTTCCCCAAGGTTTAGTGGACTTCATAAACATAAAATGTCTCTTCACACTCAACTTAGCAACATATCTAAAAAATATGAATCTTTGGGCACAAGGGTGGATTTTGGTTCAAAAATTGGAAATTCCAGAAGAATATTCTGAAGTATGGAGGCTTATGTTGCAAGGCTATGTACTACTCACATTCTACTGACATATATGGAGGACAAAATTTTATGGTCACATTCCCCTTCTGGTAACTATACACCCAAGATGGGCTATCTTAATATAATAACATACCTACTGAGAGGGGAACAAGTTTGGTGGTGGAAGCCCTTGTGGAAGATAAAATGTCTAGCTAGAGCTCAACTTTTCATGTGGTTCCTTTTTGAAAACAAGGTCCCCACATGGGATAACTTACAAAAAAGGCAATTTAAAGGACATGAATGGTGTATACTGTGCAAGGATGGTAGCAAAATAGTCCAACATCTAATTATTGATTTCTCTTTCATAAAATATATTTGGAATGTTTGCAGAACAAATATATAGTTAGCAAAAGAATGGCAAGGACAAATCTTGTTAGAATCCTGCAAAGTGTGGTTTGAAAATAGAATGCTCAAAAATTTCTAGGAAATCCCCCTTCTCCTATCTGGCTAGCAAGGAATAGGGATATTTTATAAGACACCCCATCTTGTCATGATAAAAAAATGTCCCAAATCATTGCAATTTTTTCAGACCTTCCACAAAAATGTCATGTTCATGGAATGAGGAATGTCACAGTTGAAGACATTAATAAGTCGACTGTGGGAGTGGGGGGATGCTATCCTTTTATTAATTGAAAATCATTCCTTCACTTTAAATATGGGGATGGGGAGTGGCTCTAACAATTACACAGAACTAACCTTAAATTGCTTCTCCTCTCCGCAAAGGAAATGACTTACAAAGTTGTCACAATATGAAAATTTTAACCTTAGTTGAAGAATTGATTCACATTAAAGGAAAGTTTGATGTTTTCTCATGCTGTCATGTCTATAGGGAGTGGAATCAGACAACATACCAAATTTGTGAAATAGGTCTTAGATAGGATTTTGGGCAATGGTTCATAAAGGAAAAGAAAGAAGCCAAATGCTAAGAATTTTATCATCATCCATGCTAAGAAGCCAAATGCTAAGAATTTTATCATCATCCATGCTAAGAAGCCAAATGTTAAGAATTTTATCATCATCCATGCTAAGAAGCCAAATGCCAAATGCTAAGAACTTCAACCACACTCAATGATCAACTGGTTAAATGATCAATCAAACCAAAATAATTGTTTCATGCAGATAATTCGAGTTACTCAATTGAGATGGAGATTCCAAGGCAATGTACTAGTAGTTATAGCATATTCCAATGTGTATAGGTGGTGCATGCAGTAAGAGAAGGACCTAATGCAATTGCACAATTCCATGGTGTGAAATTCCTAAAACATAGGGGCAGTTTCCCAAGGGAACAATGTAGGGAAATAGGAGCTTATAGGGATTCAAAATTGGCTAAGTGTTGGCCAGAGTCAGTTAGTTAGGTAAAGGGATAGACTATACACTTGTAGTGCATGCTCAGGATTGAGAAAGCATTGTATTTATTCTCTATTCTCTGATTAATTCAATACATATAGGAAGGAGTTTTGAGCAATTTCTTTCCCCTAGATAAATCTCTGTGCATGTGTGATGTTTCATTTTGCATGTCTTTGATTCTTGTTTTAGATGGTGAATTAAAATCCACAAATAAGTAGAATATCTTCAAGTCTTGTGATTTAGTAAATTTCATGAGAAATATTGAATCTACACATTAATTTATACATGGGATCAGGGATGGAATCAATGTAGAGTAACGATTTCGAAGTTGTCATTGCAGGAGGTTCAAATTTACAGATGAGGGTTGCAGATTTATTCAGGACTGATAAGATGGATTTAAATGGGCTAAGGCTTGAGTATGCCATTGAGGGAAGCTCAAATTATGTTGCATGGAAGGACCGCATGGAGGAAGTACTAGAAGATAATGGGTTGAAGGAATTCATTGATAATGATATTCCAAAACCAACAAAATCTGATTGAAAGGATCTAATAAAAAGCCAAGGAAAGGAGGATCATATTAGAGGGAGTATGAGACCATATTGCCTCAAATATCCATGGGAAAGAGAATCCATATGCAATGTGGCAAGCGATGACAAATTTGTTCGAGAATAGTAGTGACCATAAGAAATTGGCACTCAAGGACAAGCTTTGAAATATCAAGATGTAGAGGAACGAGACCATTCCACAGTACCTAAGCATGTTCACAAAGTGTCGTGGTGAGCTTGGTAAAGTTGGTGTTATTGTAGTAGAGGATGATTTGGTGAGCCTAGCCCTTCCCAAGAGCTAGCATAACTACTAATATTCTGTGAGAGGGAGGGAGAAACAACCAAATTGGGAACACTTGTGGTGCGATTTGGTATAGGAGGAAATAGGGAGGAATACTAGAGACGAGAATTCAACTAAGGGCAAGGATGGGGAGAAATGTGCCTTGGATGGAAAGAAAAAGAAAGGGAAAGGTAGGAAATCCCAATCCAAAGAAGAATCTAGTCAAGGGGACAAGAAGAAAGACTTATCTAGAATCAAGTGCTTTAACCATCGTGAATTTAGGCACTATGCCATGAATTGTCCACACAAGAAGGAAAGCAAGAAGACTGCAGGAGGAGAAGCAGGTGAATCTTTGACTTCATAGTTTGAGATTGATTTTACTCTCATCTCATGCTTGGCCAGCACAGTGATGGGAAGCGTGTGGTATCTCGACAGCTGTGACTCATTCCATATGATGGTGAATAGATAAATTTTCAGTGATTTGGAGGAGAAAGATCTCCATATGAACATCAAGATGGGAGATGATGGAAGGTAGTTCACAAATGGGATTGGTAAAATCACCTTTCAGAGGGAGTTAGACTCCCCTCTTAGGCTCAAGGATGCGATGTTTGTTCCGAGTTCAAAGAATAATCTTGTCATGGTTGCAGTTTTGGAAGATCATGGCTACAATGTGATCTTCAACAAAGGAAAGGAATTCTAGAGACACATCGCCATGAGACAAGTTAAGTAGATCAGGGTTCATTTGAAGAACCTCTACAAGCTAGATGTGGAGGATTGTGCTACATTGAGCACAAAGGCAGAGAAGGTGCATAGCCATAATGTTGACGAACTTTGGCATAGAATACTTGACCATTTGCATCATGGCACCTTGAAGATCATGCAAAATATTACCATAGGCTTCCCCAAAGGAGAACTAGAGAAACATGGCACATGAAAAGGGTGTACCTTAGGGAAGTACACAAAATCCACTTTCCATGATTGGGACAACAAATCACATGAAGTCCTTGAAAGGATCCACTCTGATGTATGTGGACCTTTCTCAACAACCTCCAATACCAAGAACAAGTATCATGTCATGTTTATTGATGAATATTCGTGGAAGTGCTATATCATCTTCATGCAAAAGAAGGATGAGACTTTGTCCAAGTTCTTAGATTTCAAGGCACTAGTGGAGAAAGAAACGTGCAAGAAGGTGAAGGCTCTCAGGAGCGATAATGGAGGTGAGTACATGTCGAATGAGCTAATTTTTGTGCAAAATAAGACACTTGACGGGAGTTGACAACATCCCACAACCCACAGCTAAATGGGGTGGCTAAGAGGAAGAATTGAAGCATTATGGGAGCAGCACGGGATATGTTGCATGACCAAATCTTACCTTGACACTTGTGGGTTGAATCATGCAACAAAATGATCTATTTGGAGAACAAGATTCTTTATCAGATTCTTGGAATGATCGCAATAGAGGAGGCTTTCTTGGGGAGGAAGACAAATGTGTCACACTTCAAGATCTTTGGAGCCTCTATCTATTTCCATGTCTCCAAAGTTCCAAGGAATAAGATAGAGATGACAACAGAGTTTGGGGTATTTTTGGGTTACATAGAAACTCCTGAAAACTATCGTGTGTATTTTTCATCCCTCAGAATGACAGTTGTGCGACATGATGTCAAATTTGATGAATAAAAAGCCATGCGATGCTCTCTTGAGAGGGAGCTTTAGATCCCACAAGAGGAGGAGATTTTAGCTCCAAAGGAGGAGCCTTAAGATGTTGTGGATCATCCACAAGTTGAGTAGTAGAGAGTGGAGACAACCACTCAAGAACAACTATCCAGAGAAGGTAGGAAGAGAACTAGAGAAGCTGAGAGACTTGTGTAGGATACAAGGAATAACATGGGTGCTCCTTAAAATCAATGTAGGCGTAGAAGGTCAACGGATTGGTACACTGGCTACATTATTAGGTGGACTAATCCCTCTTATGGACAAGATGGATCTCCCTAGATCTCAAACGGAATCTAGTAACAAACAAGGAAATAACTACTACCTTTCCTTAGCTTCTGATTGATTGAAAAAAGTAATATGCGAGATAACACTTACTTGTTTAACCAGGTGCCAGTTGAAGTACTTTCAGTGCCTTCCATAGTTGGCTTCTTCTTGATGCTTTAGAGACCATTTGAGTGCTTTCCACAACTTATCCATGATGTTTTGAAGGAGATTTTCATAGACAGAAACACAAAAAGGATAAAAGCATATAGTGTATATAATGAAATATAAATGAAACTATTAACTCAACATATATCATAAATTGAATCAATAACCAATCATAACGCATGTGAGTGATCAAGGAATCTCACAAATGATATCGGAATAGACATGATTAGGAAAGAACAATTTCTTTTTATTGAATAAAAGGGAGAACAAACTTACAACCTCATTGCCTTGATGTTACACTCCTCTTCCCACAATCTCCAACCTTATCCTTGGATGAAAAACCTTCTAGCCTTATTTATGCAGCATAATCCTACCTTCAATGGTCCTCCTCAACCCTATAGCCTATGTTTGATTTATAAGCCAAGAGGAGGGAGTTTGGGATCCTCTTCCTAAGGGATGAGATCCACAAATGGTGGGATATGGGTTCCAAAAAGAGAGGGAAGTAGCTCCATGATGGGAGGGATGAGGCTTGAGTAAGCATCAACTTGAAGTTGTTAGTTTAGAAATATTCAACTAACAAAGCTTCTAGACTTTACTTTTATTTTTTACTTATGTTGAGTCATGTGCGCAGGTCACAATGCAAGACAAAGTGCACTTTTGTGCAAAATCTAATGGCCTCTTCTACATATGCACATAAAATGACTAGGTAATTGCACATATAATCAAAAATAGGTTTTTTGGGCCTTGAGATCTAGGAATTTCATTCTCTTTGGAATTGTTTAGGCTCTAGCCTTGAAGGGGGATGCTTTGGAACACTTTGATGGATAACGAAATATCCAAAATGATTTTCATTTTCCTAATGTGACAAAATGAAATGTGCCAAATTCCCCCCTAAAGTGCAAAGTAAAAAAATATGTTTGATGAATGAAGTGCTTTATCATGCCAAGGTTCGGGTTAGAGACTATAGTTAGAGACCTGTAACAATCAATCAAATGTTACAATGCAATATAAAATCATTGTTGAGGTAGGAATTCCCATACTCAGAGCATAGATGTCTCAGAGAACTATTACATAAATACACCTAAAGATCCATGTCAACAGAAGGCACAATATGGACGCAACCATCAATGGATCTATGTTTACAATCATGAATATTTAATAACTCCATGTAGCTTGGATGGATGAAACTAGATCTAGGGTCTTGATCTCCATCTCTCTATCCGCAGTACAAATCTAACCATGTAAGTGAATGTATCATAGTTGAACATGGTATAAACCACTTGATTATTGGTCAATTATGTGAACCATTAACAAGCACAAGAGAAACCACCAATAACGACAATGGTTCTCAAGGTAGTTCTAGTACAATCTATGAAGTGTGAAAAGATGTGTTGAAGTCAAACACTCATAGAATCATTTGATTGAAGGTCAATGATACGAACCTGTCATCAAAGGTGAGAAACCTGCCATTAAGGCATGCAATACCTAAGGTACTAAAGAAGGTTTCTAGATCAACTTCTGAAATAATGAGCTGAAGTCGATAGGAAGTGACCCATCATAGGAGGGCCTATGACATGAAAATCATGTCAAGTTTTGAAGAACAACAATTTGGAGTAATCCAGGATTGACTCAGGGATGGCTGACGTAATTAAAGGTTACAATTTTCAAGGTAATTTTTACTGAGGTTGGACTTCTATTGAACATATCGACGACATGACATTTTGACTTGGCAACATTTGACACAAAAATAATACCCAAAACCAATTGAAGACTTTCAATGAGGTATGGTGATGAGCCTCATAAATGGGTAATTATATGGGCTCATTTTACCACCTAACCTAGTCAAATAAACCATTCTCTTAGCTTATTGTATGATCTTTTGATTATATTTATGCTTATAGGGTGAGTTGAGTTAGTTATTATGCCATGTGGTCTAACATGTATTTAATGCAGATTATTGATGGATTTCGAGGTCAAAGTCAAGGATCTAATGGTCAAAATGCAACAATAAATCGAAGTAGACAGAGGAGAGGACTTATAGGAGGGAATCCCCCTCATTTATTGCTCCTCACTTCGAATTCCCCTTCATTCAGCTTAGAATACAAGCAGCTGAATCATGCACTAGAAGGCAGCCGAGCAAGTGGAAGATGATTGATAGTTATTTCGAGTTTTGGGAGCCAAACCTCCCTGATTTTAAGGAAGCTGTTGGTAGCTTCAGATGTATAAGTAAATATGCCTAGGGCCTCACTAGGGCCGACTTTTTTTGCTTGTGTAAACTCTCCTCAAATTTTGAGCTTACTATTTTATGACAGTTTTATGTAATCTTGCTATTTTTTGATAATGAAGATGGAATCCTTTTTGAGCTAGCACTGAGTTACCTTAGAGGGCTGAAGCTCTTGGGTTAGGGCCCAATCCAAGAAGCCAAGCTTCTCTTTACTTGTATTTGTATGCTTTACTTCAGTTTGTAGATTAGTTTGCTGTTAGATGTATTTCTCTTATGATTAAGAATAGGTTGCTTTTGATGATTTAGTAGCTTGCTTCCATTTGTGATTTCCGTAGTAGGTTAAGCAGTGATAAGAGAAGATTCAAAAGGCTAGAAACAATGCCTTGGCCTCTCTTCCTTGCTCTGGGACCATGATTTGAGGCAAAGACTCCCTTGCTGCCCCAAAAGCACATATTTTCCTCATTCCTAGGACTTCTAGTGTTTGCAGCTCTCCAGTAGGTTGATAGTTCAGTTTTGCTTTGCTTTAGATCTTCTTTATCATGTTCACTTCCTGATTTGCAATAGTCATTTTGCATGCTTTCTTTTCTTACAATATTTCCTAGCATTTCCCCCTATACATCATAGTTTAGGCCATTTTAATGCAAAACTCTGTTTTTCCTATGATGCACTCATTTCATTGGTTGCTTGATTTTCTTGGTTGACTATCAGTTTCTATGTAGCATATCTCTTCTAGCAGTAGGCCAACTTACCATCAATCACATCCTCCATCTGATCCATGCCCTATAGGTCTCCCAAACCTCACCTCAATTCTGTCATAGTTTCATTCATTTTTCATAGAACTTCTTCCTCTCTCTCTCCTTGAGCAAACCCAATCATCTTTCTCTCTCCTGGTGATTCATGGTAGACCTTAGGTGTCCTAACGCCTCATTCCAACCTTCATTCACCTTTTCTACCCACTCTAACACCCTCAAAACAATGAAAATTGTTCTCAGCCTCCTCCTGTAGGCTTCCTGTTGTTTCCTTGTTTTCCTCTTGTAGTTTTCCTGTGTCCTCCTGTAGTTTTTCCTGTAAGCTTTCTTTTGAAGAACGAGTGTGGGAAAAGCCTCCAGAAGGCCACCTAAGACCTCCTAAGACCTGTTAGGCCCCTATACCAATAGATGTCATATGTCATGATTGACTTGATGAGCTATGTAATATGTTCATACCTTTTATTGTTGCAAAGGTTTTACATATTTTCAAAAAACAAAAATAAAAAAAATTTAAAAAATGTAAAGAGGGTATACCCTAGAAGAAAAATCAAAGGGTAAAAAGAATAAAAATAGTCAAAAAATGAAAGAAAATGAACTCCAACAAAAGAAAGACCAGGAAAGTGTGCAAGTCTAAATGCCACTGCTTTTTCACTTTGTGTAATAAACAATTGTGTGCAACTTGTCACTTATGCCACAATTCTTGAATAACCAAACAGTTTAATCTTGGCTAGTTCATATTTCAATTTTTGTTGTAGAAATAAAGAATAAAATCTGACCAAACAATGTAATCTTGACAGATAAGTAGATAGGTAGAGTGAAAAAGGAGCTCAACAGTTTAATCTGAGCCCTTGGATGTAATAAGTGTAGACTTAGATTGGCTTTGCCATGTAAAAGAAAAGAAAATTTGATAAGGGTTTTCAATTCTAAATGCACCCAAATAAAGAAGTAAAAATGCTAGGATAAAGTAGGTAGGTAGGTAGATGTTGTTGCAGAATTATATGTGATGAATGATGACTCTAACTATGTTAATCTTTTACTTTTGTCACAAGGCCAAGGCATACAGTACATTGAAAACATTTCAAGCAAAGCAAAGTAAAATAATTAACTTCCACACTAATTCTCCCTAAAATTTTTCATTAATTTCCCCTAAAGCACTAAGACATTTACTAAATTAGAGGGGCTAAGAGCATTTCTCTAACTTTTGGAGGGACCGGACCCTCGGTCCAATAATTTATAAAGCCTAAGTACTTAAAACCATTCATAAATCATTCATTCCTCTCCATAAGTCTTTTCCTAAGTAAAATCCTATTTTACTTAGGAAAATTTCAAATATTTCTCATAAAAACTCTTTTTTCACTTAAGCCTAAGTTAAATACACACATCAAATGTTTTTATACTTAGCGTTTTTTCATTTCATTATCATATTAACTTTTAACTTATATTATATAATTCCCTTATAATGTTTATCCTCTCTCGTATTATTTAAATATAAAAAATCCCCAATTTTTATATATCCCGCCCCTCGGTTTAATTATAACCATAATATATCCTTAATCAGGTAATTAGTTAATCAGTAACTAATTAACAACCCTTAAATCCCCCGCCGCATCAATATTGGATTAATTAACCCTTATGGTTAATTAATAACCTCCCCGACCTATCCCGCCACTCCCAATATGATTAAATTAACCTTTAATTATATCAGGCCTGCCTTTGTTAAACTCCATCATATCACATCTTCCATCAACCATCCGATTAGATCCTCAATATTTGACGACCATTATGAATATCGCACGACCCTTTGTGACTGCGCAATAGCGCGCGATCACAAAGCAGTTTTTGCATAATGCGTCCACCACGCATCGAAAGATCTACGGAATCGCTGGCTCAAGGTCCATTACTGCCCTTCCCCAAAAGCAGTGTGATATGAAACCTCTTACTGCCTTCCCATACAAGACAAAAACATCATATCACTTGCTGCTGACATCATCCATCCGAAATCCAAAAACCCTCACCAACCCTTCACTTTGTAAATAAAACAAACAAGTCATTTTCACTACTTTATATTGTAAACCTATGCACCAATGTAAAAGAACGTCGAGGTCAATTAGTTCGAAGTTTTCAGCCACCAACCTGCTCAAAAACTTGGAGCCGACGTTGTTCAGAGCCCTTTAGCCACAACCAGTATCTATATTTCATTGGTCATCCCCCGAAAATAGGTATTTATCCAATTTCTGACAAAACCCTACAAGTTCTAGTTTTCCACTGTAAATTGATGGAAAAGGACCAAATTTATAATATTTCAGTGATTATTTTCATCAATTAAGTCCCCCATAGCCTCTGTATTCCCCATTTCACAAAGAAAACCACAGTTTCCTTCTGAATCCACAAGAACCAAAAATGGAAACCACGGTGGCTTTGAATGTTGCACCTATTAATGCCCCTCATCGAGATTTAGACAATTTTCCCTTGGCAGATAAGGACTTCCAAATAAGAGACCTTTCCTTTGATAAAAATCACCTTAAAGTCTTTTGCCAAAGTAGAGATAACCACCTGAATGGCTTTGATGTCCTAGGGTTGTGGGAATCCAATCTTCCCATATATTTTCTCCCCTCAGTCCATGTTTTCCCTAATATAATTCATCAATGCCATACCAATTACGATTCTAACTGTAGAGTAGTTATGTCCCCTAGCCAAATAGTCCTCTTCCCAATAACTGTTGAGTCAATCAATGAGATGTTGCAATTTCACCTCAGTCAAGCTCTCACTCCCATTTCCATTGGGGATTTACTTGAGAAATCAACTAAATTATCCCAATCAGAACTTAATCGCCTCTGTTAGACTTTCATATTACAGAAACATTAGCCTAAGGGCCCACCTCCTTGTATGCAAACTTTCTTCACAGATATGGGAAGACTCATAGTTGATATGTATCTTTAGTTATGAGATTCAACACTAGTGAATTTTTTGATGAGTTAACCCTAGTGTTGTTGTCAATCATTACTTCTGGATAGCCCCTTGCTGTTAAGTATGATTATGCTTCCTTTATTGTTGATAAAATTCATGAACAGTTCATGAGACTGGACAATGAAGGAGTTTTCAAATATACCACATTCATATATCATCTCATGCTTTATTATCAGTCAAAAAATTTCCCTTTCCCTATCATGAAGCTTGATATCAAGGGCAATCCAAGGTCTGTTATCTTTTGGACTTCCATCTTCCATAAATCCTTTGATTCCCCTTACTCTTATAATGAGTTCATTGATTAGTTTGTTCATCCAGCAACCACTTTATTGATAGGGATTTCCCCTCCCAGGATCAGTGGTGACATTAAAAGAATCTTTCAGCTCTCCAAGCTGTAAAGAATAGGTGACTGGTATTTATACCATAATTATACAAAAATCAAGATATACAGGTGTGAGCTTTTCCCTTTCAAGCTACCCAAATACGTTCCAATGAGACTGTTTGCATTGGAATATTTCAGACAAATGATACATTCAGAATTGGTTCATTTTCACAAAGCCAAAAATAAAGCACAACTCAGAATCAAGAATCAATTAGGCCCTTTCATCTGCAACAATAGGGAAGCATGGAGGGAAGCAGAGAGAATTTTAGAAGATCACCTTAAATTACACAAAAGTTTTGGTTGGATTCCATATGACCCTCATAGCTTTATCTGTGATAAAAGAATGAAGAATAGGCCATCACCATATATACACCATAGAATCCCAGAGATTGAACAGTTTGCCAACATGGATGAATGGAGGGAAGAGACCTTAGTAGAAACTGATAGTGAGTAGATCAACATAGAAAACGTAATGAACGATCTTGAAAAGACTCTTGACCTAGACTCTTTTGGACAGGTGCAGTTTGAAACTTCTCAAAAGTCAACATCATGGATAAGTGCCTCAATAGTTAGGGACTCTCAAAGGCACTCACAACAGACTGATACACCACTCACAAGGACTTCCAAAGGCAAAGAAACAGAGACAAGCACTCAGGCTACAAAATAATCAATAATGTCTAATCAGCCTGAAACTTCTAAGGAACAAGCCCACATACACACTCCTCCAACTCAAGTCAATGTGGGAGAACCCCCAATCTTGTAGATTCCTATGAATGAGGAAAGGAACAAAAAGAGAGACAGGGAAGTAGCTATCCCTACCAATGGACCCTCAGAACAACCTAGTGCTAAGAGGCAAAGGATAAATCCTCTTTCAGAAGAGGAATTTTTTGAAGAAACTACTGATAGTCAAAGAAAAGAAGGTGTAGATAGTCATCAAACTTTCCCAGTAGGTGGGACATCTACAAGCTCATAGAGACATGAGCTGGAGAGATAGCAAAGTGCATATGTATCGTCTTTTAAGCCACCAGGAAAAGACAATCCGGATATCAAAAAGAAGTTTAAGGAAATAAAAGCCAGAAATGAGCCATTGAGGATCTAGGTCTATAATCAGTTTTTGAAAATGGATCCCACTAATCAAAACAGGTTGATGTCAGCTTATGACATCAAATAAGGTAAAATGATAATGAGTTATTTCAAACCTAAATTGCAGCAGCCTCAATCAGCAGCAGATTACCTCAGAATCAATTTTGAGGTCATGTCAAAGGACATTCATCCCTTGGACCAAATTGAGTTACACAAACAGACAGGGGCGATGGTCTACGGTACATTGACTGGTAAGGCCATGATGGCCCATAGACTATAAAATTCTTTGAATAACACAACTGCCCAATTACAGCTGGAGAAATCCTCCTCACAGGTTAAAGATGATAGAATAAAATCTTTAGAAGAATTAATCATTGGGTCGGGTCATGATCCGAAAGATGTGAAGGCTATAGAAGCATTAGTTAAAAAGAAAGATGAAGACATATTTCCTTAAGAAAGTAGCTAAAATTGCCTCCTTCAAGGCATCCACAGACTATTGAGGTCATACAACAAAGGTCTGAAGAAGAGCTGATGGACTTAGTCCTAAAACTTAATGAACGACTGAACGAGACTGAACAAGAAATGGAAAAATCATTGAAGGACAAGTAGGGAGAGTCGACCTCTCAGCCTCCCAATGTAATACCAATGGTTTCCACTGCAGTCCCTTCAACCCTTGGAACAACTCTGGCACCAAACATTCTAGTGGTCAGAGTAGAAGCAATAATAGGAACAACAACAACAGGAACAGCACCAACAGAGGCTACAGGTCTAAGTACATAGGAATTAATAAAATCAATGGAGGAGATGAAAATCCAAGTTTTAGAGTTATAAAAGGTAAAAGAAAATATGTTACCTTAGAGTAGAAATACAATCTTTCAAAGATAAATTTTGCAGAAAAGGTGAGGGAAATTAAAGGATTAGAACAAAAAGTAAAATCGTTAGAAAAAGACCTCACAATTGACAAGCCCTTGGCAGACATTAAGAAGATTCTATGGACCAACATCACTCAGTCAATAAATGATGTTTGGCCATCAATACAAATAATTTTTGAGCAAATTGATTTGGTAAAGGCAGTCTTAGAAGAATTTTAGAAGACAAAAGTAGAATTAGGAAGGATGCCTGAGGAAGCCACCAGGCTCATAAATTTTTTGAATAGCAAGAATAAGTATCAGCTTGAAGAACTGGGCGTTGAAGACAGAACAGGGACTATTCTGGGAGTCAAGAAGGTATTAACTAAAGGGTCTTTGATGCAAAATTTGGAAAGAAGATGCCAAAACATGCAGGAGGAAATTAATGCTTTTATGGAGAAATTTGGTATTTTGCAGAACAAAGGGTTACCCAGCCCTTTCGTTATAAATGATAAGCTGATGAGGCACATAGATTATGTTGACAAACTGGATCAATATGCAAATTACACGGCAAGTTCATCAACCGGCACATTAGCACCAAAGGCGTGGCCTACGGGCAGAGTTTTCTATGACAATCTGGAAAACCTCTTCTATGTTGAATATGAGTTAAATCATTTGTTTCTAGTTCAGCCTACCTTTTTCAGGTACACCGAGACTGATGAAATCCTCAGGAAACTTCAAAGAACCAAAATACCATAGCCAAAATGGTGGGAAGAAATGCTAGAATTTTTGTAATTTATCCTTAGTGAAAAGTAAATTTTGGTTATTTACTACAGTCAATGATGGTAAAGAGGATAAACAGAGATCAAACAGGTAAAGAGTATCAGAACAGGTCAAAGTGTATTAGTGAGAAAGCAAAGATCAGATTAGCTAGCACTAATTTACGAAGAAGACAGCAAGTGTTGCACAAAAATTGTCACTTTGACTTTCTGCAATCAATATGAGTCTATCACCGCTCATACATACCTCCTTTGCAAGTCTTAAACCTCAGCTTTGCATATCAAGCTTTGAAAATAAGAGAAAGTCCTTAAAAATCTCTAAAACTCTGGTTTCGCACTTTCTCTTAGCATTACCTGCGGTACCGCACCCATTGGTCATGTCCCCTGCGCACTTGACCACTCTGTATCTGCGTTTATGGGTGCGAACCTCTGTAAAAGTTAAAAAGGCGCAAGTTTATTCTTAAAAACTCACTTTGAGTCAATTCTGGAAGCTTCTAGAGGGAATATTGCACTGGCAAGTTCGCTCCTTGAGGGTTCATGCATCCCAATCCTTAAGGAGCTAACCCTTTGATGTAAGGAGCTTATCCCCTTGAAGGAGGACTCTATCCCTTCAATGGTGGACCTGTAACCTCCTTCCCTTGCACTATAAATGAAGCTTTGCGCTAGTTACTTGAGAGGTTGAAAGCTGAATATTTTTGAGGGTAAATGCTGCTGGAACTTAGTCTTCCTTATTGAGCTTTTGAGAGGAAAGATTACATACCTTTTGATCTCATTTGGGAGAGAGTGAGGCTTGTCAAAAGTAGAGAATCCTACTTGGACCCTAGGAAGAGCTGTACACATCAAGCGCACAAGGTTGTAAAGTTCTCTTTTTCAAAGTTAATACAATCAAGTTTATTTTCTCATAAGCTATGTTTAATGTTTATTTCATAGACTCATTGATACTATGATGAACAGATTATTATTAGCTATGCAGGTGTTCTTTGATGTGTTCTTTTTGTGTTCAGGTTATTAAAGGAAACTCTTTGAAGCTGTTGGAGCAGGCTGCCACAAACTAGCATTGGACTTAAGGTAGGGTCTAAAACACCTCTTAGTTTTTATTAATGAATCGTAATATGTTTAGATAAAAGTAGATTTGCTTGTCCTACTTGTTGCTAGATATCAATTGATACTAGGGAGATCGGTCTTGTTCGCAAGAACGATTTATCCGCTTAACAAATTGGTGACTCCGCCGGGGACGGGATTTGATTGTTTAATTTTCCTTTATCTTTGATTTGAGAAACTTGATTTTTTGTTTTTGGCTTTTTGCTTGATGTGTGTGGGATTGGGTAGTTCATAGGTCCTGGATTTATTTTTTGTTTTTTAGAAATTTTTACGAGGACCACACGTTCTGTTTGAGTTACAGTGCGGACCTTTCCGCACTGTTACTTCACTGCACAGAGCGGTACCGCACCTGGTTTCACTGGGGGCCTGCGGACCCTGTCAAAATTTTTGAAAATCTTAAAATCTTTTCGTCCAGTTTAGTTTAGGTTCTTTTTATTACTTTTATCCTCTGTCCAGATCTACATATATCCTGTCAAAAGTCTCTCATAAGTAAGTTCCATTGGTGTTGTGTTTTGGATGAATTTCTAGAAGTTTTTGCATGCTTGGTTTGGTCTTCATTCAGTCTTTGTAATGACTTGAAGCTTAGAAGCCTAAGAAACCTTAGATCACCCTGGAATCTTTTGTCTTCTTGATAAGTCTGGCTGGTTTGTGAGATCTTCCTTTGGTGAGAAATATATTTTGTTTCTCTTTGCAAAACTTTGAACGAACTTGGTCATAAGTTGTGAATTTCATTTTTTATAAAAAAAACATAGCTGGGTGTTTTTGATTGATTTGTTTTGCTGAACGAATTAATCCTTAGTTTGCTGAATAACTAAGTAAAAACATTTTCAAAAACATTTGAAGCTTTTATTTCAATTAGTTTTTAGAAGTTAGATCTCAAGATTAGATTTTTCATAGTTTTGAGTGTGTTTTCTAAAAATTCTAGTTTCTCTTTTGAAAAATTGTTTTCTCTAGTTTTGAGTGTTGAAACGAAAAGGGATTTATTTTGTGAGCATAATTAGTAGCTTCGTTTGAGTGTATTGAAAAAGACAAAAAAGTTTTTCTTTTCGTTTATATGTTGAAGGAAAGTTTTGTTTTTCAAGAAATTGCATTCTCAACTCTTCCTTTAGCTAGAGATTCATTGAAAAGGAAAAGAATTGTT
>APFE030893801.1:1767-44803 GCA_000404065.3 Pinus taeda | reverse complement strand
CCCACTGGATCCCAAAACCGGGACTACCAGCTTGATTTTTCATTATGTTCCTTTCAATATTACAATACATATTTATACATGCCGAAGCATCCAATACCATGGACCAAAAACCAACGCGTCCAAAACCATGGACCGAAAACCATCGCGTCCAAAAAACATGTGCGAAAATCATGCACAAAACCATAGGTGGGTCCACCCAACCTAACATAGGGTCCAAAACCAAAATTTTCCGAGGCACTGCCCCAGACCCCATAAAGTGGGGTTACGGGTACCCCTCAAACCCCCTGTTAACTATGTGGAAAGAATATAACACAACCCAACATCTACCTCCAAGAACCGCACATTGTGCAATTCTAATACTCATTCCTTGCATCTTGCATCTACAAACTGCGCAATCACTACTCAGTCAGGCTTCCACTATGCACTGCATAGTCTCAGTCAACAACAAGCCCATTTCAGTCCTTAACTTTCTCAATTGTGTAATAATTTACCTCAGTCCCCCTAGGACTGCACATTGCACAATCACAGTGAGAAAGCCTACCTCACTGCATCACTAACTTCCTCAATTCCACAGTTCTTCCTTCTAGTCTCTCAACCATTATGCATTGCCTAGTCACAGTAAATATACCATCATCATTGCCTCCTGGAACTATGCACAATGCAATCCTTGAGCCTCCTTATCAGTATTACGATCCCATCTTGATCAACATGTTACATAAGAAATAATATAAACTAGGGTACTTTGGGACTGATGTTTCCTTGTCGTGAGTGAGTTCCATTTGAAAGTATTTTTATCTTGACATGAAAATATGAAGCTTAAGGAGGAAGCCAAGTAGAGGATGTAAGAAAACACTTTGGAATAAGAAGCAAAAGAGGAACCATCATGAAGGACATGAAAGAATTATTGATTATGACAGAGAGATGAAAACTCACACTAAATTTGAAAGATCCAACATTCACATAGACCCTTTGGAGGGTGAAGATAAAGAACAAGCAAAGATCCATCATGAAGAAGATACAAAGATGACAGCTAGGAGAAAGGCTTGGCCCAGGCACATCACAATGAAGTTCCATGTCATCAATGCCAAGTCATGTCTTGTCCAACTGTCATCACAAAGTTAAATGTGTCAATGTATCTTGCCACATCATTTGTGGAGGTGATTATTGTATTTTCAAAAATGAGAAAATGTAATATGTGTGGAAGCCCAATGGTCCCACTTGAATTACGGGAATTTTGAGGTCTAGAATAGGCCTCCTAGAAAAATGTACAACCAAAATAAACTTTATAAGAACCGAGAAGATTCAAGATGATGATGTCAACCATGGGGGATGATTCACCATTTTTGGAGTAAAAAAGTAAAAATATTAAAAATAATGAAATAATAAAACTAATTTTTCAACTCGTATTTTCAACTTATCTCCCTAAGGTTTTACTCAAATTTTGAGCGGGAGTACTCATTGGATGCAAAATTTAATTCCTAATCCAAGGAGTACCCATGTTGCATATTTTTGATGGACCCTGCTACACGAAAAATGAGAAATACATGAAACAACGTGATTGCAATCATGTTTTTCATGTACTTCTCATTTTTCATGTACTAGGGTCCATTGAAAGTATGCAACATGGGCACTCCTTGGATGAGGAAGCAAATTATGCATCCAACGAGCATTTCTGCTTGAAACTTGAGTAACCCATAGGGAGATAAGTTGAAAATATGAGTTGAAAAAATAGTTATTTCTTTTTTCCCTCTAAAATTTGATGATGTAATCTAATCTTATTTTATTGTTTCCACTATTATTTTATAATTTCCTTAGGAGGTCCATTTTAGACCTCAAAATTCCCCTAATGGGAATATGAAGAGTCATTAGAAGTTCAAAGTTCATATAACAATTTGAAAAGTCATAGTATAAGATCAAGAATCATGAGGGAGGTCAAGAGTCACATGGGAGGTGAAGAGTCACCTCATTTTTTATAAATACACTATTATAGCTCAAGAGAAGGGACTTTTGGCACTTTGAATTTGTACCTTGGATTCTCTAGTTTGGCATAGGAGAGATGATCTTTCTTTGGAGGAGAAAGTGGTGAATTAATGTTCCACTATTAGGGCTAGTGTGATAGCATTGTAATTATATATCTTGGAACATTCACTTAAGATATGAAGCTCTCAGAGCTAACACATTTTCATTCATATGTCGTGAATGATTGTGAGACTATTATTTCATCGTTTGTGGTGTATGTTTATGTTAACACATATTAATGAAAATGGACTATTTTGTTGGCTTTAGTATGCATCCCATTGAATGTGCATTGTTACTTGATTTTATGATCATTTTTATCTTGTGAACTAATTTGCAAGTTAACTAACGATTCTTTCTTGCTCTTTTGTGTCTCCTTAAGGATAATACTATTACTTTTCTTCTAGAAGCACACTCCCATTTTACCCTTCTGTGAAAGTACATAATATACATTGAAATTATATGCTTCACAATGTCAACTTACTTGCTTGTTTCAAAGTTTGTTTGTATAATCTCTTATGTTGATAATTGAATCCAAGGAAAATTCTTAAGAATAATGGAAATTTACATTATTTCTAGGTTTGGGCTCCTACTCCAATTGCTATGAGGTCTGGTTGGGACTTCATATCAAGGAGACCCCCTCGGTTGACATATTTCCAACACTGTTAACAAGAAGGATTGGGAATACTACTAATATATGAGGGTCATGTAATATTATATGAATCAAGGAATTTAATGAGCACAAAAGAAATTATGTCATCCTCAACTTAGAACTCGCAACTATTATTCATGCATTAAAAATGTGGAGGCATTACTTGATTGGGTGGAAGTTTGTGTTGATGCCAGCCCATGTGGGGATAAGATGTTTATTTGAACAACCTAAATTCAATGCAACATAGGCTATATAGTTATCCCTGATCAATGAATTTTACTTTGAGATCAATTACATCAAGGGTAACGAGAAGAGGGTGGGTTATGTCCTTAGTAGAATTTTGCAAGTAAACCACTTGGTAACCATAAGTTCTTGCGACTTTACCATTAGGGAAAATACCAAGGAAGATTTGGTGTAAGATGGAAACTTATATTATGTAGAAGATTGTTTTTAAAAAGAGTTAGATGGACCTTTGAGTAAGAACTACACTCTCACAGACGATGTGATGCTAAAATTCAAAGCTGATGCTATACACCCTACATGGACGACTTGAAGAAGCTTATTCTGAATGAGTTTTATAAAACATTATATTCAGGTCATCCTAGATATTAGAAGATGATTATTGCTATCAAGATGATGTATTATTGGCTAGATATGAAAAAGGATGTCACAAGGTACATTGCCAAGAATTTGGAGTGTCAGCAAGTTAAGATGGAATGTAAGCATCCAGATAGATATTTCTACCAATCCCAATATTGGAGTGGAAGTGGGAAGTCATATCCATGGAATTCATCACAAGAATATCAAAGAATCCAAGACAACATGATGCCATCATGGTGGTTGTAGACATTGTGAGCAAGGACTTCATACTCATTAAGTCCACCCATAAGGTCATTGATATTAGACATATGTTAATGAGGGAAATATTTTGGCTACACAAAATACCTAAGAAGATACTCTCAAATTGTGATGCCAAATTCACATTCAAATTTTGGAAAACACTATTCACTAATTTTTGAATTCTATTGGCATTCAAAACAACATACCATCCTTAGATAGATAGGAAAACTGAGAAATTGAATAAGGTATTGGAGGACATAATGAGAATGTATGTTATGAGGCATGGCAAAGAAATGGGAAGAATTTCTTCCCTTCATTGAATCTTCATATAATAATGGCTATAAGGAATCATCAAACATGAGACACTTTAAATCTTTGTATGGTAGTGTAATGCACCCATTACCTATAATGACCCAGTGAATAGGGCAACTCTTAGAACCTATATTCTAAAAGAGATGGAATAATAATTTATTAGTATCAAGAACACACTAAAGGAAACACATGATAGATAAAAGAGCTATGTAGAATAATAGAGAATACATAGGGAATTTCAATTGGTAGATCATGTGTATCTCCAAATTAAACCAAGGAGGAGCTCACTAAAAGTGGGATCTTGTGCTAAGTTGGAACCAAGGTTTTGTGGATGATTTTGAATTTTGGAGTGAGCAAGACTAGTAATTTATAGACTAGCCTTACCTCCCACCAAAAAGGAACAATAAGTGTTCCACATATCCTTATTAAAAAATTATCTGCACTATTCTAATCATGTGATCAATTGTTTTGTCATACAGGTGGATATCAAGGGATAGTTCCAGCCCAAACCTCTGTGTATCTAGGACCAAAGGCAAACTATGCTTTGTAACCAAGTGATAAAGTAGGTCAAATTTAAACAGAAGCACTTTGGACCCAATGAGGAAACCTAGGAGCATGCAGACTAGATGAAAGCATTGTACCCTTTTTGCTTAATGTGTAATGGATATGCCCGCAGAGGTTTGGTCTCGTGGCCAGCGGACGATCTACTAAGTCGTCCGTGCTGCTGTGTAGGTCATGAGTTTGAGTCTCGTCTTAACCGACGGTAGTTCTTGCGGGCTGGACAGTTCCTCCTAGAGGTTATAGTAGCAGCCGGTGGGATTCGACCCCGTGTAATGCGAGTATGATACCACCATTGTTGTTTATTCCACTAGTCAACAACAAAAAGAAAATGTAATGGATGTAAAAGAGGTCAAACATTTGTTTTGTTAACTTTTCTATTTTTGTAAGAACACTGGGGATGGTGTTCCTTTAAGGGGGTAGGTTTGTAACACCATTTTATTAATTATGATCTTTATAAACATTTCTATGTAATTAAGCACCTCAACACAATATCTAATTGTTGGGAGAAAATTCGTTTTAATATAATAAAAACCATTACTAGTGAAATTTGTTCTTAATTTGATTATGGTGCCAAGTTGTGTCAATACTCTATTTAATGTTAATCATGTTTCAACACTCTAATTAATTCCAAGTTAAAATAGACATATATTTGAGCTTGAAATAAATTAAATGTGGATTGATATTTTTAATTAAATATAATTAAATAATTTTTGATGTGATAACTATTAATTAACTATGATATTATAATATTTAATTATCATTTGATTAGAAAAAAATGAGGATGAGGGACACATGCTAGAGTCTGAGGGGATGGGGTTGACTTGAATCGCCATAACTATCCTATCCAATTTAATGCCACACCCCAGGACTGAAGAAGCTACTTGAATCTGACTTAGGCATTGATACAAAGACAGTGCCATTCTAAATCGGTGCCTCCTCATGAATAAAAGGAGTTACGTGTTTAGGAAGGCAACATGGGGGTAGAATGTTCCCTCTCAACCACACTCGGGAGGTAGCTCAGGAAGATATATATATGTGAAAATATAAATAAGGGGTTTGATTTTAAGTACTGGAGAATAATTCTAGAGGAAACAGAGCCTGATTGCTGAACAACTCACAAGGAACATCAATAACACTGAATTGTTACTATATATTTCATAGTTTTTATTTGGTGTCACCAAGTATGAGCATGGAGTGAAGTGGAATTAATGTATCAGGTGCTTGTTGGGGGTATAAAGACCACTTGCTACAACTGATAAACCACCATGATTTGTGCTAGTTGAAAAAGCACATGTACAAGAGTCCCTAGTGGTTGACGGGATGATAAACCATTGGTGCGTGCTATGGCTAATAAACCATTGTGCTTATCCTTGGCTAATAAACCACCTGCAAGGGACATCATTCCTATATCTAAATGGGTGAATTGCTAGAGAATTTCTAACTCTTAGACACTGGACTTGGCACAAGGGTGGCAAGTTATGGGACTTAATAATGTGATTACTTATGGTTGGAAGGAAAATGTGAAGTCCTTATCTAGTTTCCCATGAGATTTTATTTACAGAGATAAGTAAGCTGGGCATTACTTCTGCACATTGAAATATCATGTAATCATCTTGTTGTATGAAACATTGTGTGAAACATGTTGAGAATGGAAACGTCTTAAATTCTGGGATGTTGATTTGTTTCGAAAACCCAAACTTTATCTATAAAAATATCATATATAGTTATAAATTTCTAATTTTAATAGAATCCAATTCTGAAGTCCTTATCTAGACTCCCATGAGATTTTATTTACATAGATAAGTAAGCTGACTTGGCATTACTTCTGCACATTGAAATCTCATGTAATCATCTTGCTATAAAAAATACTATGTGAAATATGTTGAGAATGATAGTGTCTTAAATTTTAATTTTGGTATGTTTATTTGTTTTAAGAAACCAAACTTTATTTATATCTCATATATAGTTATAAATTTCTAATTTTAATAGAATCCATTTGTATAGAATATCACTAGTGTGTAGGTTTCATCAGAAGGAGTATATGCATAAATGATTATGGCATACATGTAATGAAATGGTATTTTATTTATTTATTTCTTGGCTATAAATTTTGTCACTTGTTTAATGATATCCATTTAACAGGGATGAACAGTGTAAGTAAATTCAGAAAATTTTGATATTGATATAATTAAACCGATTTCCAAACCTCTTGTATGATTCAATAATTTGTAAATTTGATGCTATAGGAATGAGTATATTCGTGTTGGCTAAGGGTCTTGGTGGTTACATTTAGTTTACCTTTGTTTTATATATTCTCATTATCCTAAGATACGGGTATCAATGATTACATTTAGTTTACTTTTGTTTTATATATTGTCGTCCTCCTAGGACAAGGATATCAATGATTACACTTAGTTTACATGTTTTGCATATATTCTTGTCAGCCTAAGACATGGTTCTCAATGGTTACATTTTGTTAAAATTTATTTTACATATTCCCATTAGTGCATGACAGGGTTCTTGATAGTTACATCTAGTTTACATTTATTTTATATAGTTTCATTGACCTAGGACATGGATCTCAATGGTTTCATTTTGTTTACATATGTTTTATATATATCTTCATTGGTCCATTATGTTGTCATATGTCTCTGTCCCCATCAGCATAGGATAGGGGGTTCTATGGTTGAGTGGGTTATATATAGACATATCATCATCGACCCAAAGAAAGGTTGATGGATGTGTTATGATTATAATTGTTAACATTATCACCATTGGCCATACACATTATGTTTATGTCGGCACTAAACCTCTGTCGTCCTAAAAAAAGGTTTCGAGTGGCTATGTATGTTTATATTATTACATATATATCCCAGTTAGCACAGTATATGGGTTTATATGGTTGCATTATGATTACAAGAGTTATATGTGTGTATATATAATCGTCAACGTCGACTGAGATTTCCATGGCTGTGTTCTGCCCACATTTGTCATCTTGATCACTGTTGGCCCTGACGTACTAAACTAGCATTTGCACCAGATGTTGCAAAGGAAACGCCGTAAGGCATAAATTGAAGAACACAAATACAATAAAAGAATACTTTGATAAAGAATAAGAATATATTGAATGCTCAAATCAATGCCCCATTAACTGGAACCACTTAGTAGACATATCTATCAACATTAGGATTATACACAATGATCAATAAATTTCCCATATACAAACAACACCTTCCACAACAACCTTTTGTCACATCCACATTTTAAAAAATGCCTTGGAACGTGATTGGAATCTCCCATATTGCCTTCTTCATTATGCAGATAAATCTTCCATATTGCTATTTTCATCACGAATATTGTTAGTTCATTGTTGTAAAGTGTTAGTGTGTTAAATTCAATACTATAATTTCAACAAGCAAGAAACATTCCTCAATTAGCATAATATGCATTTTTCTCTCAACCATGCATAAAATGAATTGTTAAAGAACAAGATATCATTTTAGTTTTGTATTCTAGGAATATACTAAAGCTTTAGGAAGCTTGATAAAATAGTTGTATACAATAAAAGATTATTGAAGAATTTGAAAAGGATGACTAAAGAATTTGAGAAGGAACAATTGTGTACATTAAGAGATCAACTAAAGAATTAAAATTTGAACATTAGATGAAATGAGTATTTAAATTAGAACTTCTCATAAAAAATTCTTAACTTGTGAGGTAGGATATCAAATTTCAACCCTACATAGAATGACCTTGTTTAATAATAAAATACCATTTTAGTTTTCCAACCCAGGAACATATTAAGGTTCTTAGGAAGCTTATAAAACAATTATGTACTTTAAGAGATCCTTGAAGAATTTGAGAAGGACAAAAAGAGCAAGTTGTTCCACATAAATGTCAGTTACTTTATGTATAGAGTTTCCAACATGATAGGAAACATGTATGTACAGAGTTTCTCTTTTGTGGTTTCTTCAATTATTTCAAGGATTAGCTCTCAAAATAAATAAACTATTGTAACAAATTTACTTCAAAAGAATTGAATAAGAAACACAATAATTCACAAAAATATAATCATAACACAGATAAACACATTGAATTGTTTATTCCATCTAGTTCAATGTGAACTTAGACATGGAGGTTTTTGACTAAAGATAAATATACTATTCCATTGAGACTTCAAGCCAACAACAACTTAACTCCACATTCTATTCTAGGAGAAAATCTTGTTGGAGAGAATCTCTCATATCCAACTAAGATTCAACAACCTCCACAATAATAGACAAGGCATATATGTGTAGATAATGAGGAATACTCATTAGGCACACCAACAACGACTATTGAAAAATAATAAACCAGCTAGCGAGCACTAGAGTCATATTTTCTAAGAAGACCAAGATTGTCATTCAATATTTCATAATTTAAGCTGCCGTGATTTTGCTTGTGGCAAACATGAAGCACAAAAGCTCGTATTTTGAAGTATACGACTCATAAAGTTTGTTTCAAATATCACTTTAAGACTAGGATGCCTCTAGAATAAAAAAATATAATATTGAACAATTTGTAAGGGTCCAAAGAACAATTTGGAGATAGCTAGTGAAATTTTAGAAAATTCCAATATGGTGATGATGATAAAGATAATGAAAAAAAGAACATCCATTAACACTTATATGATCTATCCTAACTTAAAAAACAAAAATAAAAATAAAATAAAAAAACAATTGAGATTTTTTAATACATTGTTTCCTACCATAAACATCATATATTAAATGCTATAAAAGCATTTTTGGAAGTGAATATAAACATAAATATCAAATTTGTATAAGAAAATCATGCCTAAAATACACCACATTGTTTTCATAAAATTGAGTTTCAATTCTTGGTTCTATGAGACGTTCAAAGGAGTGTAGGTGTTGAGTAGAATTTGAGATTCAAGTATTGATTCCCTGCTTTCCCGCCTCTACAGAAAACTCTTGTACCAATGAGCAGATAGTTTGGGATAACGCTTCAAATTGTCATTGAAGTCCACATAATGAAGACCAAAACGCCAAGTGTAAATACTCAAAACTTCAAAGTCATTTAAGTCCACATAATGAAGACCAAAACGCCAAGTGTAACCACTCAAAACTTCAAAGTCATCTAGGAAAGACCATATAAAGTATCCACAGATGTCTGACCCATTCCTGCCACAATGAATAAATGTTTTATGTCTGAGAGATATTCATCATTTCACAAATTCCTGCCACAATGAATAAACGTTTTATGTTTCAAAAATGGTATACCTTATTGCTGCAAGCACATACTGAAGGACCTCTTGATGGAGATCCATCCTGAATTGGTCATTCAAAGCCTTAGAAAGGGAAATAGAAGAATTATTAGGCTCTGAAAATCCTGTCCAGACATGAAAGCTGATATTGTAAGTCCAAAACAGATAATTAGATGGTCAATGATCAAAAGGTGTAGCACCAATCTGTGTATATTTTCTTGAACCTGCATAAATCTTAAGTGTACAAAGAGCTGTCATTGAGGACCTGAAAACCTAACTTGTGGTATAGGAATAACATAAGAAGAGTGCCCACCATTTTCATGCACAATAATAGGAATATTATGGGAATGGTCCTCAATATATTCAAGCACTGCCTGCATGCTTTGTGGTACAACTGGCATACCCAAAAATGATCTCTGCCACAAATTTCAGCATGAGGTAAATATTTTTTTGTGATATAAACATACTTAGAACATACTGTTTAAAATTTATAAAAAGTTTAGTCAAATTTTTGGAATCTATTTGTCTCTCAGTTTAGAATTATGTTTCTAAACTAAGGCATAGTTTAAATCCAAAATTTCTATCGAAATGTAAAAATCTACATACTCATATTTATAAAAAGCTCCTGCTAAAAAGAAAAAGAAAACATATGATTATAATAGGACATGTGATTCTTCAAAATCTGCTTACATAGACGCTGATGGGAATTCCATCTCGTTCCACTGCATTCATCAAGCAGTACAGAACAACCATAAAATGTTCTTAATACCAATGTTCTTGCAATGTATCACTCCTGAATTTAAAATAACATAAAACTTCAACAGATCAAAACTATTTTCCTTTATGATTTGAAGACAGTAATGTTATTCTTCATAGATTTAAGGAGGCCAAGTTGAAAGGCTGTTAGAAGATAAGATTTATTGAGTTGAATGTATTTGTGAGAATGACTCTCGTACCTGCAGTTCCAATGGACATATCTTGAGCATAGTCTCTTGACACAAGTTCACCTTTTCTTGGAACATCAAAACAATACCTGGTAACATAGTGATTGATGCCAATGAAGTCCAATGACCCTTGTAACTTTTGAGCCTGCTCCTTTGTAAATGAAGGTAACCGAGAACCCACTATATTCCTCATGCTCCCTGGATAGTGTCCAGAAACAAATGGGTCTAAAAGCCTGGATTTTGGAAAAAGAAATTAATTCAAGGTGGTTGTATGCCCCTAACTAAACAAAAGTACACCTATTTGCATCCACTTCAACAATATATCTATTAATTATTTGAATCACTATGAAAACCCCAACTGAAAAAGAGGAGAAATAACAATTGGTGAGACTGCTCTATGGTACTCAAGGTTCTGGAAACATAAGTTAACTTGAAAATTCATTGTTAAAGAAATCACTCACCAGCCCACCATAAAATCATTTTCTCTTTGAGTAGCAGCCACATCTGTGGATTTATTGGTAAGAGGTATCATCCAATGTACTAAAATTACTATGAAAACCCCAACTGAAAAAGGAGAAATAACAATTGGTGAGACTTCTCTATGGTACTCAAGGTTCTGGAAACATAAGTTAACTTGAAAATTCATTGTTAAAGAAATCACTCACCAGCCCACCATAAAATCATTTTCTCTTTGAATAGCAGGCACATCTGTGGATTTATTGGTAAGAGGTATCATCCAATGTACTAAAATTACTAATCCAATCCAACCCTTTTGATTTTCCTGCATTCATCGAGAAATTTATAAAATCTCATAGAATGAGTGGAGATGAACATAGATTAGAGAGGAAAAGAACCCGAAAGGTTTTCCTGTATAGCTCCACAGCAGCTATATGTGATAGCAAAACATGGTGACCAACAATATATGGCTCAATAGTTGAGTTTCCAGCAGTACAATTTCCAAATGGTTGGGTACATCTTTGAGGTGGGAAAACGCCGTCTTCATATCCTGCAGTGCCAAAAACATTGGGCTCATTGAAAGTGGACCAATATTTCACTCGATCATCAAACTCTCTGAAACACACATCTGCATAACCTTTAAAATCCTCCCTACATAAGATCAAAGTAGATTAGAGAACTCTGCTTCTCTAACCATAAGATTATTAATGCACCAATAAACTGATGCTTTGACTTGTGTGTCAACCCAAATGGGAAGAAAAACAAGAACAGGAGATGACATAAGATGTTTACACAATCTGTGGATTTAAGAAACCTCCATAGGAATCTTACAGAGCTTGGGGCAGATCAAAGCGGTACAATGTCACATGTGGTTGAATGCCTGAGACATGCATTGTGAAACGATTAACAGTTTTGAGGATGATAGTCACAGGAATAAAAACAAAGTAGAGAGACAAGTTTGTCAATAAATACTACCATGCGACAAAAGCTGAGTTATGAGGTTATTATAGTACTCAATGCCTTTTGGGTTGATGGGTCCTTCACCATCTACATCAATATATGTGAAATAGTTATTTCCTACCATTTTCCATTGAGTGTTTACTAAATTCTCAGGATTAAACATGTGGTCAGAGCTCAAACAGAAATATACCAAGAATAAGCCTGGGCCATGAGATTGAAAATCTAAAGGCATCTACTCCCATCCCAGACATTAGATCAATATCCTCCTTCAAAACCCACATGAAATTTTGCATCAGGTTGATACCCAAATCATCTAGGAGTTTAACTATTGATACATTAGTATGAAAACAACAATAATGGGGCTGGACATGCACATAAAGCTTGAGGATGGCTTAAAGTAGCCACTGCATATAGGTTGTCCTAGTGACATTTATTTTTCTTAGATTTGTAGATAATAATACCTTGTAACGATGGTATTGATCAATAGCTACATCTCCCTTACCTCCATCCACAGTGATCCCTGACAATACAATTAAAACAAACAACATCTCACTTCCAGCCTTGGCCTTGAAAGTCCCAAAGTAAAGTAAGGAATTGGGTAGAATGAAAATGAAGGGATGAATGAAGATATGTGATGAAATAGACCTTCCCTGTGAGTGAAAGTGTCAAAGATTCTTGGCTTCCAACCATCTTCTACTGCAGCTCCTTCATACTGGAGAAGACCAATTGTTATTTTGCAAAGAAACACGCTGGACAGTATTCCATATGGGCACAAACTGGAATTGACTAATAGAGACCAATTAACATTTCACATTTGGTAGCTTTGCTAACTGTTTATGTTCTATAAATACTGATAAAATGATAACCTTACAGAAAAAGAAGACATCACTTTGTAGGGTGTGTTATTTGTATTTACACAATTGATTTTTTTATTCAATCAGCTATGCTATTCTCTGTGCTTTTACTGGGTTCCTTCATCACCACCATCATTGGGAAATTCATTTCCCTCTTGAAGTATGAAACGAGTAGCAATTCCCAATTGATCTCACACTACCACCACAAAGAAGCTAGCAATCCTAATATACAAATCGAATCAGCCATCCTATCAAGCAATCCATGTAGTTTTCAATCTATAGCTTTGATAACCCAAAACTCAAATCTTTTATATCTAATATACACAGAAATTTTCACATTAATATGTCTGGATCTCATTCTAATATCTTTACAGATCTGATACAGAGGTAAACCAGATTTTTCATACCATGACAAACAATATTAGCAAGTCTTGGAGACTTTCTTATGTAATGTCTCCTCCTTATTTGATATTGTTGCTTTTGTATGGTTTGATACAGAAACTTAATTGTAGATATGGGCCTCCTAATCTCTTGCAAACATTCTGATCTTATGATTGTTATAGCTATGCATCCCATGAATACTATGGAGATTTTAACTGCAAACCTTCTGATTGAATATAGGAATATTATCATACAAGTTTATGCTCTTATGCAGAAATTGGAAGTATAAGCCTTCTCATCTTTAGGAAGGATTTTGTATGAACAACTTGTCTACTCCTCTATAAACAATAATATACCATAGTGAAATGCTACAATGGTCTGATGAATAAAGGCCTGAAGCCATAGGCAGTTTCTTTGCACCTGATACACTGATTGTATATACCTATTGCTATACACAGAATATAGTAAGCTTCTACTGCTCGTTCCATGCACAAATTATGACAACTTTTATGTATACCATAGAAACTATTATACTGATAAGTTGTAGAAAGAACAATCTATTTTGAGTTAGTATCCAGAAAATTTTGACATATACCAATCTTAGTCCTGTTGAAAAGAATTCAAAATCTCTGTGATGAGCAGTTGCTTAAGTGGTCCAATGCATGTTCTGAATGTAGAGAAGTCTGAAATTCTGTTGACTGGCAATAAATGTGCTTAGGAAGTTCTGCTTTTGGAAAGTTTGATTGCGCTGAATTGAATTAAGCAAGGCTGAAACATTATTGTTGACGTTGTAGCTGTAGTTGTTCAAATTACTTCATATGTTCTCATAACAGTGAGGTCAAATAGTCTTCACATAATCTCCGTAGCATTAGGACTGACATGGTTTGATCAATAGATAAATACCTCTAAAGGCATCCCTGCCAAGTTCAAGGGCACAGTCTGCCAAGCATTTTCTGCTGCTCTCTCATCCTTGCACTGTTGTTAATGCTTATGGAATAGAAAAAATAATTCAAAACTCATCCTTAAATTTTGAAAAAACCATTATTAATCAAATGCACCTAAAATACCATCACAAAATACCATTATTAATCAAATGCTCCTAAGAGGCCATAACAAAATCCATGTAGCTGATGGTTGAATTTACTTTTGCACCATTTCGAACAGTGATATTGGTAGGCCCTGTTTCTCTCGATTGTTGTGCAATGAGGGATCTAACTTTGTTGCCACCTAACCATGGATGTAGAGAATCTAATCAAGATAAATGCTCAGATTCTTCATTTTACTACCCAATACCCACCACTCACAAATCTACCACCGAATTGTCCAGACTGAGGAATAATTGAAATTCTCGGCTTAAAGAAAGGTAGATGTTGCATGGTTAACCTCTTTCTCAATGATTACTGGTGTGCCATATTCGTAAGCCACCTGCTATCAGATAAAAAAGAAAAAAAAATACTGAACATAAATTTACAGGAATGGAGGATGTATATCACTTCACATTGTTGCATGAAATTTTTAAAATCAAATCAATTCCCCATTTATTGAGCCAATCTTATTTGTAACCAATAATCAGAGGGATAGACACAAAGAATTTTCAGATAAATATACTCTGCATTACCTGTGTCGCCTCATCATTCAATTGTTGGAACCCTGCACTCGTCATAGATTCCTTCAACCTGTTTAAACCCTCTTCCATATATATATATATATAGATATACACGAAAGCTAATATGGATCTACGATTCTATACTATTTTAACTTGCAGAGTTGTAACCTGTAGAATTGAGATAAAAACGAACGTCAACAATTCATATAGAGCAACCAACTTGGAGCTCAGGGGTTTGCCATGGCAGAATTAGCACTACCAATTTTGTTGATCCTTTGTTAATATGGAATCAATAGAATTTTCATCAGAGTAGGCTACATAATAAACCCTGAACACTTCAAATATAAATTAGGAGCACAATTCCTAAGAAGAATAATGATAAGCTGTACTATGACTCTTCAGATACTAGGAGAATAACTCCTGATACCCAAAAGATTGCAATATCAAATGATCATAGACAATTGTGCATGTCAATGATCATAATAATATCATATATTTACACCAAATATATACTAATTCTCAGCCATTACTAGTGTAGTTCCAGTTCCAGGACTCCTTAAATTCACTGGAGAGCCATAACAATTACCTCCCTTCTAGGAATGCTTCATTCTGAAAGCATAAGATCCAAATTACTCAAAAATTTCTACCAAATTTTATCATAATCTTATCAAAATTCCCCTTATTTTCTACTCTAAATTTCCAACCTAGGTTTTAAAGACTACCCAATTTTGGATTATAAAAAGAATGCAGTTACAAACCCTACCTTCTGCAGTGTTACGGGGACAGACGAGTAAGCAGAGAAAAGGAGATGGATAAAAAGCAGAGGCCTGAAAGATGCAGTGGCTTGTAATGGCACAACCACAGATAAATGTCACAGTATTTCCCCAAGAGAGCACACCATTTTGCCCACAATTATTCTATTATAAATGGAAATACGATTGAGATTGGGGCACTGTATTCATTTTTAAAATATATTTAAACCATTTTGAGACAATTTTCTTCACATTGGTTGAAACAGATAATTTTGGCATTGAAGCATTTATACCTTTGAAGTGCAAAGCTTGGATCAAAGATCCATAACCCACATGTTAGAGAGCCATGTGAAAATAACTGGAAAGAACTTAGAAGTAAGAAACCTTAACTCTACCGTATTAATCAGAGTTTCTCAGATGACAATGGGTGGAGAGAGGAGGAAACCGTGACAAGGAGATAGAGAAAAGGCGGAATCCAGAAAGATGCAGCACTGAACAAAGGACGTACATTGTATACCCTTGCCACATAGAGAAAATGCAGAAGCCAGAAGGATGCTTCAGTCACAACAAGATGCGGCACTAAACAGAGGATGTACATTGTATACCCTTGCCACATAGAGAAAAGGCAAGAGCCAGAAGGATGCTTCAGTCACAGCAAGATACAACACTGAACAGAGGATGTACATTGTAAACCCTTGCCACCAAAATTAAGGTGCAAGAAGACTGTCTATTTCTCTGGAACTAAACTTTGAAATCATTCTTCTCTCCATTATTATTGTCCCAAAGTTTGTAATCATGTAAGGATTTTCTCCACTTATAATCTTATACTTATTTTATACTGTGGTTGATTTGCTTTCCTATTACGTTATCACTGTTCATGGAGAGTTTCTGTTATTTTTTTAACAAAGTTTTTCACTCAGATAATGTTGGTTGTAAGAGCTTTAATGGTACATCACAACATTCCTTTTAAGAAAATACACCGTTTTGCCTACAGTGATTCTATAATACATATGGAAATAGCATTCAGTTTGGGCAATGTCCTGATTTCTAAAATCTGTTAAAACCATTAGATATTTGTTACCCTTACTAACTAAAAATTGTTATTACTATACAGGGAGAAAAAATTGAAGCCCTTGCCAGTATGGTTAAGAATCAAGGTCTCATTTACACTGGTAGAAGTAAAGGCGTTGAAGCATTGGTGACCTAAAAATAGAAATTTCCAAAGCTGTGGGACTGATGTTATGGAACTTGTCAACCACATTTATAAGAACAAGCTCAATAGAAAGATCAACTGAAACATATGTAATGAATTGCAGCAGATACTGGAACTATTGTTGTATCATCATAACATTAGTGACTTTTGTGTATTTTCAAAATCTAATATGAAAATAAATCATGTTTCTTGAGTAAGAATGTTTTCCAGAACTTTAGTAGATGATAACGCTATTCTTGGGGGATTTTAGACCTTGAAATGATAGATGAATCTGAGGATGTTGTGGTGTGTCAAACAATGTGGGATTCCGAACCAGAGTAAGAAGCTTGTCTGTATATACATCAATTTCTAATTTAATTTATCATTAAAAGAAATAAAACATGTAAACTGAAAACCTTTAGCGATTGAAATAAAACAATAACCATTGATTACATATACGGAATTTTGGAATACCTAAGGTAACCCTTTTTCCCCTTTTTTGTTCTTTTTCTTTTATACATAAATCAAGCATGATGGTCCCATAGCAAAAAATTCATGGTATCCTTTTCTACCTCCGACGCATTCCTGGAGGGGAAGTATCATATTTATACAGTAATCTACATCAAAATGTATAAAGATACAACCAAACACTGTAAAATTAACTGGCGAGTCCTAGCCATAGAGCAGACTAATGAACTCTAATGGCATTAACTTACAACTACCATTCAGTTCCATGCTGGATCTGCGAGTGCCTTGCGCCCCCTCTGAGAGCAGAAGCTCTATACAAAAGAAAATAAAAAATTGATAGTATAATTCAAGAAGAAAAGGCTGATCTCTGTACAGTTATAACCCTGCCCCAAAAAAGTTGGTCCCTGTACATTTACAACAACCTCCCAAAATAGCAAACCTCTTATTACAAAACCTTTGAAATGTTGGCTGCAATTCACAGGCTCACCTTTCCACTATTTAGTCCAGCCCAGATATAGTGCGATACATTTTTTTCAGGGCAGCATATATTGCGGGAAGAGCGAATGATTTTGGCCAACATTTGGCCCCTCCTTTTAAGGACTTTGGGTGATGCCAGAACTAATGCCGCTACAACAGCAAATATCAGTCCTTTTATGGCCCCCCATTTTGGAAGAAGCCTCACCATTTTTTCTTGGGGTCTGCCAATGCCGCTGACAGGCCCTGCCTTGAGCACACAAAAATATCCAACTTGCTTATACTCCATTACCTCGATTCTTAGTCTTCAACGAAATTCTAATGAAGCACCAAAAGAGAAGTAGTTCATGATACAAATGAGTGCGGAAGCCTTCTTATAAGATGCAATTTTTTCTTTTCTTTTTGGTGGGATTTTTGAAGAAACTAAAACTGGAAAGGGAGTACCCAAAGCAATTTGCTACATTTTTTATTATCTATAAAGGGGTCGGGAGCGTGTCAAATATCTGAAAGGCCATTCAAACATTTGAAAGGCCACCTTGCAAGAGCTTGAATTAGCCGCTAAATTGTTCTACCGTGATCAATTCAGAGCCTAAAATACAGAAATTTAAAAAGGATTTTTGTAGATCCAAAAAATGTGGGTAAAGGGTTAGTTAATGCCAACCTGGCGGATAACAGACAGGTCGAATTCCACCCTGAGAACTTGAAATGTTTGCACTGGCATACAAACCAAGCAGGACTAGATGCGCAAACTGGGAATTACTCCACTGGACTCTGCTTGCAAAGGCGACCTCTCAGACCTGGCAGCTTGTTAGGCATGCAAGGATAGCGGAGACCTTGTTGAGAGAGAGCTGGTAAAAATGTACACAAACTTGACAAACGTGGTAACCTCTAAGATATGCTACTATTTCACTTATCTGCATGCCACTGGAGTGGCTAATGAATTCGGCCCCAAAACCCAAAGCACTGCTTAGTGTGTCCTCAGGCTACCTTTCGTCCAGACCACATTGTGTGGCCGAGTAATGGCCTACTGTGTCATGGGTGCTGCAGCAGCCCTCCTGATCTGCACTCTCGAGCTTCTATATTGTTTGTGGTCGAGGAAGAGGAGTTGTAAGGTTGAGCCTAGGGGATTTGCGAGGTGGAATGAGGAACATCTGAAATCGTCCGTGAAACCTAACACGGGTGCAGTTTGGTTTGACATTGAAGAGATCAAGGCCGCCACTAATAATTTTAGTGAAGCCAAGGGGGCTTCGCTACTGTGTACAGGGGAACGCCTCCTGACAGTCGGTGGGTTGCGGTGAAGAGAATCAGAAATTGCACTCCGGAATGTGATTCTAAATTTCTGAATGAAGTGGAGGTCATCAACAACATTAGGCACCAGAATCTAGTGGTTTTGAGAGGCCGTTGTATCGCCAGCAACGACAGGGAGGGGCACCAGCTATTTCTGATATATGATTACATGCTCAATGGAACTCCCGATGACCACATCTTTGGAGAAAAATCCAAATCCTAGCCTTTGAGCTGGTCGCAACAAAAGAACCTAATCCTTGGGATTGCCAAAGGGTTGGCTTATCTGCATGACGGTACTAAGCATACCATTTATCACAGAGACATCAAACCCACTAACATTCTGTTGGATGATGAAATGAATGCTTGCGTGGCAGATTTTGGTCTGGCAAGGATCATGGCTAAGGAAGAAGGAAAATCACACTAGACGACGAGGATAGCGGGGACGCATGGCTACTTTGCTCCTGAATACGCTCTCTATGGTCGACCTACTGACAAGAGCAATGTCTATAGTTTTGGTGTCATGTTGTTGGAGATCATGAGTGACAGAAAGGCTTTGGACACCTCTGCGGACTGCACCTCTCACTATCTTATTACAGATTGGGGATGGAGACTGGTGAAAGAATGCAGAACCGATGAAATAATAGACGAGAGAATCTGGCAAAGTGGGGCAGAGCATCTGATGGAGAGATTTGTTTTGGTGGGTATTCTATGAAAGCATGTTATCGTGGCATTCAGACCTAGAATGGTAGAGGTCGTGAAGATGTTGGAGGGAGAAGCAGATATCCCTGAAATTTCTGACCGGCCTTTGCCGCTTATGCATCATGGAACAGTTACAACCACTCAACTACCTTCAACTACCTTCCATTAATCGAACGATTAACAATACTCTAATCGTCTAACACATAATCTAACGGCACACAGCAATGACAGGTAGATTTTAGGGAAGTTAATTTCAGAGGGAAACACCTTACGGTGTAATCACTAACCTACAATTGATAATATGCAATGTGACTATACGTGAAGTTTCTTGGGACCCGACAAGTTGGTCCCTCGCAATGAATTTTGAAATTTTGTCAACCTAGGATAGAGGACTCAATGATTGTATTACATTTATATTTTATTATAGGTAGGTATTCCCGCGACATAGTTACACGCCCCTAACCGTAGTTGATACACAACATCAACCATTGACACATGGCATGCTTGTTGTAATTTGCTTTTGTTTTGTTATATTTATATGTAAATGATTGCATATATATTGGATTATATATGTGTTCTTATATGTGTATGTGTACACAATTGTTTATATAAATTCTTGTTTGTTCATCTATATATATATATATATATATATATATATGGCAGTTTAATTTCCACAACATCTTTAATTACACATATTAGTACATCATATAGGTTGTTTATGAAAATATCCATACATGAAGTGGGTTTTATGTGTACATACTCTTGATGAGTCTAATACCATTTGAATTATTGACCTATATGAAGATCAAAATTAAAAGAGGATTCACATAGGGACCATGTGAAATGATAGGGTTAGTATGGCGAATTTAATAAAAGCAAATTCTCTTTTAATTATTACTTCCATTTTGTGATTTGAATTGACAAATAGTTCACATCACCGAAAAACTCCCATTGACTTGGGAATGGTGGTTATATTAATAAGTATTTTTGCAAGTCTTTAGAAAAAGAGTTAAAAATGTCAACAACATTCTTCCATGGCCCCTATTATTGCAAGAGAGTGGTAGGTAGTGTTATATAATAGGAGGTTAGTGCCTATGAAAATATTCTTACACATAAGTTTTGTGCTTTTCTCTCTTTAACAGTTTTCGTGTATATGTGGAATTATTATGTGTTTCTTATATGATTGATGTTTGAAAGGTATGAACTATAAAAATTGTTAAAATTGATTATTATATTGATTCACACCCCCTCCCTTAGTATAATAATAATCTACTAATATAGTTTAATCTTTGGACTTTGGATTTAAAACTCTAGATTGCAAGGGTGTCACTCTTTTCATTGCAATGAGTTTGAATGTAATTATTCTTTAAAATTATATGCAATTGCATTCCATAATTATTTTCATATATTAAAATGTGCAACATTTTACTTTCAATCATATTGGAAATTCATGATTGATAATTTCATTTATATATGTATCAATTTGTATCATATTATTCTGAATATCCGAGGCCCAATCCTATCTCAAGAGCTTTTTTTTCTTGTTTTTTCTCCATTTCTTTAATATTATTTGTTACAAAGGAATGCCACCTCTATAAAAATGAGAGAGGTGGGGGGTGGGTGGGGGAATTAATACCCTCAAATGTTATCATTGAATTTTTGCTAATGATCAAGAAGCTCTTAGGAAAACTATAATCAATTGTAATACAATATTGCAAACATGTGCCATGTTCAAGGGCGATAGGATTGATCACTACTTATTCTTGATATAGACTTCAAATATTCCCCCACTCTTTTTTTAGTATCTCCTTCATATATGAGTGAGCATAAAAGAGGAAACAAGTAAGCCCGATAATGTGTTTTTCCTTTAGCTTTAATGAGCTCAAAAAATATTTAAAAGTATACTTGAGATGATGTTCTTTTTACGAGCTCTAAAAAGAGGTAAAAGTATGATCAACATGCTTTTCACAATTTTTACGAGTATGTGAAATGGAGAGGAGTGAACTTATCATTTATGATTTCTTAATGAGCAGGAATAGAACAAAAAGAAAGCTCATCCTAGAGAAAAAAAGTGGTTTTGCAGCTGTATAATCTAAAACGATTACTCATTGAGAAAGAGAACACACACATGCCAATAAGATATCCCTCTATATGATCATCCAACTTTGAATGCACTTTGAGATTGTGCAAGTGCCCTTATTGCAGAGGGTTGTTGGGATCTGGGACCAAAAAAAATAATGCTTGCAAGTGTAGGGTCAAATATTGATATTAGATATTGAGGATATATACTTCCTCACATGACTACCGAAGTGAGGGGCCTCAATAATTGTATCAACGGGAAGAACCAGTGGTGAAGAGAACATTGAGAGTTATATTTCCTAGTGATATCAACCATGGGCCAAACAATCTAGTGATAAACTTCCAATTAGGAAGTTATTGACATTAGACTTTGTACAATTATATTTACCATGAGTTAAGTTGTAGGTTCAATTGACCCCCACCTAGTTTCCATAGCACAAGTTGATGCCACGGCAAAAAAATTTGAGCTAACTAATTTAACTAAAGTGCAAGGATATTGACAAGATTGAAGGACCACTTACAAAATGAAAAATAGGGAAGCATAAATAGTTTGGGTATGGTAACATCCTAGTATGCTTCTTATTGGAGCAAATTTATTTGATGAGGCTACTCATGTCTTCAAAATTTCCTAGTCCATCCAAGCTATGCATGACATGATCGAAATACCTAATGGTGAGATTAGGTAGGGTAGAAATTATGTGATTTTTTTATGATGAATGATTTAAATATTTCAAGGACCAATATGTAGTGATTTATGACTATGCTTATGCAAGATGTTATTTTTTTCATGAACAATATTTACCACTCTCCCTCGATGCATAGTGGGGCGACCTTTGTAAGTAAGTGTTTTTTTGGATTTTTAGAGTTTTTTATATTTTATGTATTTTTACATATATTATCTTTCTAGTTGGCACAATGCAATTGACATGTGATTTTTTTTTTGTGGAAATGGATGTGGCTCCTAGCCATTTGATTGGATAGTGGCAATTCCACTGACGTAGTGCACCAGAGATAGGAATTTGATGAGGAGGTTGAGTAGGAAGAATGCAATGAGATGTGGGAGACAACCTAGAAACTTGAATGCCTGACCATGGGGAATCTCCCACAAGGATGGATGATATTATAGGGAACCTTCAATGGCACACAATTGGTGTGTCTAATTGACTCAACCACTTGTTGCAATGCATTGCATGTGCTATTGTTTGTTACCATCAACATGAGAGAGTATGCATTTTCTCTAAATTTATATCATTATGTCCTTATGGTAGTTTTGGCAACTATGTACTGTGTATGTATGGAATAAAATCCCAAGCCTGAGAGCCCATTTTTAAACTTGCACCAATTTTGGATGTCATGTAAACACATTCTTATCTTATATATATATAATATATATATAATATATATAATATATATATATATATATATATATTATAAAATATATATATAAATATATATATTAATATATATATATATATATATATATTATATATATAATATATAATAAATATATATATAAAAAAAAATTGGTGCAAGTTTAAAAAGGGGCTCTCATCTTGGAATGGTTTTTGATATAAAATATTCTATCTAATATATAAATAATATAATATATATATTTGTTGATTTGGTGGTTACATATGGTTTGTCAAAAGTATGGAAGTTTGTACCCATGTTGTAATTTATGTACATGAAATCTTTTCAAATAATGTTGAATTAATGTGATAGATACGAATATAACACATAGGTAACTAATGAATAAGCCAACGTAGTATATCCCCTTTGTATGTGTTGGTAAATGATTTAATAAATTGAACATTCAATGAGACAGCCACAAATATTAACACAATAACATAGGATTTCTCATGAGATTAAAATGATTCAACTATGAGACCACTAGCTAGGAGTCTAATCTGATAGCTAGATCATAGATACAAAGAGAAATATCCTTGATTAATAGCTCAATGAATGCAGTATATTCTATAACATTATTGGTTGTAGGCTAAGGTATATGCCCCTTGAACTTAAAAATTCATCAATGGGTGAAAACAACACCCAAGAAACAAAAGAAATATTTTGGGTACTACCATTGGCAATTTCCAGGAAGACTATGTAAAATAGCACAAACCTTAACATATTATAGTCAAGCAGCACACATGACAAGAAACTCACCAAAATAATGATACACAGAAAGAGAAGTAAAAAAACTACACCATACCATAATGGAATGTGTATAAAGCACCATGCAATGATGTGACTTACACATAATACTTTTATAAATAGAGCCTGCTACAAGGGTTCGATAGGATATTTCCATCTTAATATACTAGCTCATTGGAGCCCCATTTTAGGACATGTTTAACATTTTAAGTTCCATGTTGGATATGTTAGAAAATTATATATTACGGAGCAATGGAACACATAAAATATTGTAGAAATATAAACACAGAAAACGCATAAAACAAGAGAGACACAGATATACGTGGTTCACCCAGTTTTGGGCTACGTCCACCCTGAACAGCCAGTCCTTTCCTTTCTATTATCAGCCAAAAATGAAGGAGACACAACCTACAGCGAATCCGCTGTAATATCCTCTGTTTTCTCTCACAGTCTCACCTCTCTGTTTTTCGCTCACACTCAGAATACAAATCTATATTTCAGCCTCAAATACAGTACCCTCATACATAGAGAGGGGTTGCCTTCTAGGGAAAAAACCCTAAACTAAACAGAAGTTCTACCGTCAAATCATCCGCCTAATGAACAGCCTAGATTGACTAGAAATTACTATACTTTTACAAGGCAAATTTACATCTGTTTTTAGCTTCGGGGGCGCTGCCCGAAGCCCCTCGCTGGGGGACCGCTGGCCCCCGACCCCCAGCCAGGGGGGAATCGGCCCCCCCGGACCCCTGCGGGGGGGACAAAGTCCCCTTCGCACACCCCCCCCGGCGTGGAGGGGTGTACAAACTTCCTGGGGTATACATTCGGCTGAAACAAAGACCTCTGAACAATCATTCTCCACACGCAACAGGATAGGTTATAGCTTACCTACCCCTATTTGTCATATTGAGCTTTAAAATGCTTCATATGAATCTTATTAGCAACTATAGTGTGATAAAATTGTTTATCTATTTGTGATAAATATAAGAGAATTTATTCATCAATAGAAGAATTAGGAAAGCGTTTTATGGCTATCTTTAATTATGGGATTTTGTGTTCGATTGATAAGACTACCTCCACTACGTAGACTAGATGGAAATATATAAAATTGATGGCAGTTTTTGTTGAGGTTCAATAAACCAATCATGCTAGAAATAACATCAAATTCTAGTTACTTTTATGGTTTCCTACCATTTATTGGGTCATAGTTTTGAATAAATGGTTAATGAACTCTACTTTTCCAGTGGATTGTGGACATAAGGGTGTCAATTTATCATGTTAGAAACCCGACCTAGTGGCTAGTTACGTCATTATTTTGTTGTGAAAGTGGGATCTATGGTATTTCAAAGTCATTTTAGGTACACCAATTAGTGCAATGATATGGTTGAACATGAAAAGTGTTGCATTAGTGTCATCATTAGATAAGTTAGGCATAGATTTCTCCCACTTAGTAAAGTAGTCAAGAACTACTATGATATAGCCGTGGAAATTAGATGAAATCGGCTTGCACTACATGAAATCAATGCCCCGTTTAGAAAAATCATTTGAAAAAAACCATAGGATGAAGTGGAGTAGGATATGCACACATATTTTGAGTAAATATTTGACATGGATGGAACTTCTAGACTACATTCATATAATATTTAAATATCATGGGCCAAAAGTAACCAATGCATAGGAATTTTTAAGTGGTGGTAAGCCCATGTTAATGACCACCACATGCTCCTACTTGGTAATATTTTAGTTCATGTTCAACCTTCTCATGTCTAAGACATCAATGTAATATCAAACCAACTCCACGATGATAAAGAGTATCATTGATACTCAATTATTTCTTGGCCTAATGGTGTATACACCAATGCTCATTAAAAGATAATTATGGTTAAAAATAATTTGTTTGGAGATATAACAAGACATCCCCATACCACATGTTAGACAATCTAATGAGAAATAATTACTCATTTAGAAACAAACTGTGAACCACATACATCAACTCTATAAACACCAATGACTTATTATATTTAAGGTGAAAATTTTCAAATCAAGTTCTTGTAAGATAATAATAAATTTCACATACTTTCCTCTAATGACGTGATGACTAAGTATGTGGTACATGAGGTTGGAATTTGTGATGACAATTGTATTTCACAAGAGTATATATTTTCACAGTAGTTGGAAAATGTACATAATTAATAGTACCAACTTTTCAAATATGAATAATAAATCTCATAACTAGCAAGGCCTTTGCTAAAATAGTAAATTACATTCTCGTTATGCCTTTACCTTCTTGGATAAGCACCATACCAATGGTGTTTTTCGATGCCATTAGATAGAGCAATAAGTCCTAAGTGTAGTTAGGAGGGATCAAAAAATAGGTTGACATCAAGGATTTCTCCAAAGCATTGAAAGATCTTGATGCTTGGTCATCCCAAATGAGAGGCACACCCTTTCTCGATAAGCACATGGAACCTTTCATAGTATATATCCAGTTGGAAAGGAATGGTTAGGTGTAGGAATTACTCTTAAGCAAACTCCTCAACACTTAATTTTTCAACCCAGGGGATTCGTAAACTTAGAGACAAAGCATAGGCAATGCTAGAGATGGTATGAATCTTCCTAATATAAATCCCTACTTTCTTTAAAGGAATGATTGTAGAATCAAATTAAAAATAGAAAAAGGCAAGTTGAACCATCAAAATAATCTAAGACTAGAACAAGGAAGAATGCATTTGCAAGAGGGAATTAAAGATAAAGGGCAATCACTCTAGCTAATTATTGTTTAACTACTGAGTGTGTGCTTTTCCTTAGCAGAGACACTTAGCAGTCTCATCAAATGGGCCCTTAAACCTGCTCCTTTAGAGATTTCCTTCTTGCACTAATCTGTCATGTACTATCGCAGTCTGCTTGCACTAGTGCAAGAACAGAGATTTATGCAGAAGGTATAAATAGTGTCTTTACTAAAGGATTTTTGCTTCCTGCAAGGGCTTGAACTTTTCCAGGTTCAAAGCACTCAGATCCCATGGCAAGAAACTAGTTTTTGCACCAGATCAGAGCTTCCTACACTTAGCATTTAATTCTTAAGATGAGTGCTTAATTATTGCAAGTGCTATTATACTGTTAAGTCAAATTGCACACATAAAAAGTGAATGTTTCTGATCTTAACAGAGTGTAGGAATAAAGAAACAACCAATATACATTTATCCTATCATAAGAATTTAATGAAAGAAAGAAGATTGTGGGAAGTAGACTAAGAAGGCTTGATGCATCACACCAACGTGCACTGATGCAGGTCCATTTCTCTTGCTTGGACTAGGCGAGGAAAACCAATCAAATAAAATTGCAGAAAATGGATATCACACCAACGTACACTGGTGTAGGGTTATTTCTCCTGCTTGGACCAGGCAGGGAAAACCAATCAAACAGAATTGCAGAAAAGGGGATATCACACCAACGTGCAATGGTGCAGGGTTACTTCTCCTGCTTGGACCAGGCAGAGGAAAACCAATTTGAAATCAAGTGCAAGAAAGGGAATTTATCTACTTCACACAACGGATTTGCTTTCACATAGATAGGAATGCATGTGCTTAAAATTAAATCATACTTGACAATGTAAACACAAATTACAAGAAAACGGGAAATGGGGTAAACATGCTGAGTTAGTTGAGCCCTAGCCAACCAGTGCATTTCCCCTTTAAATAAAAACACTGCTCAATACCTTAATCAATTCATCAGCTCAAATACATAAACATAATTTATGAAACATGAGGTGAAGCTCCCTTTTATTAATTCACTGAGGCAAGTACACACATTAATACATCGTCCAGCCTAGATTCGGGTGATAAAAAATTACAGCAACCTATTACCGCCTCTCTGGCTATGTCTCTGTTCTCTTCTACTATCAAAAACTTCCCTTTAGTCCTATTTAACCAACCACAAAATAAATCATTCAACTGATTACATAACCAACCATAGAATTTAGCTTTTCGGCCTTCAAAATTAGACAGTTAGCAAAACTGGCTATAGCCAATCTCGAGCTTTCGTCCTTCATAGATTCGATCTCAACTGCCTTTGGATCGATCTTGCTGTTGTGGTTGAAGTTGCTCAAAATGAGGCACTGATCAAGGAGGTTTGGATCTGCTGCAAGGATTGGTTGTGCTGGAAATGGTGCAAGATCCGATCTTGCACTAGGATCAACGGTCACAGTAAGTACTCTAACTACCAAATAAACATTTGAGATATCGATAAGTTACAAAAAGTGATTAAAAGTAAGAAATCATGTAATAAATGATTAATTAATGCTAAGTTAAATTAAAAGTATGAAAAATAAAGTTTATACGAAATATGTCACCGTGCTTGGCTGGTGCAAGATGAGGGTGTATAAAAGAGGTAAAACAACGGTAAATGGTTATGATTTACGAAGGGGAAAATGGAAAAAAGAGAGAAAATTAGGGGGGCTAACATCCTCCCATGCCTAAGTTGTTGTGTGTCCTCACACGACTCTTTACCTTTGCAAAAAACCTTCAAAACTTTAAGCATTCTAGCTCAATCCTACTATGACATACTGACATTGGCCTACAATGTTTTAGACTTCTTCTTTCTGATGTTCTTTAGTTTCTTTGTCACCTTTTTAAGTCGCTTGAAACATTGTGTAGCTCGGTACTTCCAAACTCTAACTTCTCCTTTCTTTTTCTGGATCTCTGTAGTTAATTCTTCTTTACTCTGTTCTTTATCCTCCTGCGCTTTAGCTATGAGCTATTCTAAGTTCTACACTTGAAGCTCTAGCTTAGCTATTTGAGCAGCATGAGTTACCAAATCTTCTTCTTCTTCTATCTCAACAAGGGTTGTGTCTTCCTCAGGGACCTCAGTGTCCCTCATGGTTACATTAAGAAATTCTTCTTCTTCTGGTTCTTCTTCTTACACTGGTGCAGAAGGGGATTCAACGTCCTATGGGGACTGTGGTTCTTTGCCTGCACCAGATTCTTCATTCTTTTTCTGGGACCTTTTATTGAAATCGACCAATAGAGTGTCATCTTCAACCTCTACAAATTTTGCTGCGTCCACAAGGATTGGCAGGTTGTCTTCTTCGGGGGTTTATGCCTATATTGGTGGCGTAGAAGGACTCTCTTAATAGGTGCACTAGTTGTCTTCTTATTTGGAGATGGAGCCCTTTCTTCTATTGGTTTTTCAAGCCATTTCCATTTTGCACTAGTGTAAGAAGGACTCCCCTTTACATTCTTACTCGGACCCTTGCTTGTGCTGGTGGGGTCCGCTATATCCTTTCTAGCAACTATCTTTTTATGTAGTTATTTTAACAATAGCTCCCAGGCCATGCCTTTAACTTCTAATTTTTTATGGACCAAAATATTTATCAAGCCATGGTGATATAACTTCTTGTCGGCCTAGTCTGCCCATCTGTCCCGCATACCCTTGGCCATTTTTCCCAAGCTCTTAAGCAAAAAATAGGGGAAATTCATCCTCCAACGGATGTGTCGGGCGACTTCAAAATGCTACAACATCCTAAAATGGTACACAAAAGTGTGGGAGTACCTTCCCTCACAGGTTATGAATTTCTATAGGATGAAAAGGAGGTCCTGCCACTGTCCTAGCAGGGCATTGCATAGAATTCCTTCCTTCCAATCTACCTTCATCTTCTTGTCGACGACAAAATGTTTCCATCACTTCCTTTCTAGTTTTTGATTTTTAAACCACGGCTCACCAATATTTTCCAAGCCTATTGTTGCTGCTATAAACTCTTCCGTAACCTCAAATTTTAGAGGCCCAATTTTTACTCGACCATTTTTGAAACTTCTGGTAAACTGTAAAGCCACTTCACTGTTGTGCCTATCAAACTTTTGCAAGAATTGAAGAAAGCACGAGTCTCACAATAGTGCAAGACTATTGCAATACTCTGCAGTCTGTTCTACCCTACTAAGAGACGAAGGTTAGCTTCAAACAGGTGGCATCACTGCTTAATGGTTATGAACAGTCCAAAATTTACATGAAACACCAGGAAAATTGGTTCCTATAGATAGGTATCCATCCATCCACCATCCCTTCCATCTTATCACCCATTCATTCCACTAAAATAGCCGTGGATGCGCAACATCTTTGAGATCATGCTGGATTGGTACTTGCGGCAGTGTTTTAACGGCTAGGTGAGGTAATCGTTACAAGTGAAGGACATCTAGGATTATGGTGGAAAGGGAAAATTATATCCAAGCAATGGTTAAACACTTCCGCACTCCTTCATAATTCAAAAAAAGAACTTAGCATTCATTACCAAATGATCATGATTCTTAACTTAAAAACACCTTGTACTTTAAATAATTTTCTCCTAGTTAATATGATAGCACAAGTACTCATCGACTAAGTGATAAGACTTCTTATAAACTTTCATGATGACCAATTTCCTATGATGTATGCTATGAAAAGAACAATTGTACTGTGTTTTTGACAGGGTGCATGCTTGCACTGCATAAACTATGCTATTCTGCTAGTACCATTATCCTTGCATTATTATATAGGACGACATGCTTGCACTAGTGCAAGCATAATATCTAAAAAAAGAACAGGGAATTTAAGTAAAATATAGGCTGGACTTCCAACATGGCTTCCTCAACTTATACTGGAAATTTGCTTTTCCCTTTCTTGATGCTTCAAAGCATATCCTTTTGCTCTTTGTGGGCGAGATCTTGCAATGAATTCATGAGGGAACAAAGAAGTGGGAAAATGGAAATTTCAGAATGGGAAGGAATTCTATTATAGGGATTCTAAGAATAGTACCACAAGAGGGGATAAACAGAAGTGGGATAGGAAAAAAAATTCAAGGGTAAAGTGGGGTTTTTATGAAATGGATATGGTAAATTCAGAAGAATATGGGAACGTTAATCATTCTAGGATTGAAGAAGAAAATTGAGGTAATATTACGAAAGTGGAATATGAAGAAAGGCAGAAAATTTTCTGGAAGGTCTGCCTACACTGGTGCAAGAAAAATAACTGCAACGAAAATTAAGCATTACTTGAATAGAAATATCCATGCTAATTACCCCAATTATATAAAGGTTGGTTCTGTTGAACCTGCTTTTACTTGGTGGTCGCTAGCATATCTAAATATCAAGTAACATTCTCTTTTTAATAGAAATTTTTGATCTTCCTACCAGCAAGCTAGTTTTCAAGTTGATCCTTCTACAATCATGTCAGTGAACTGATTTTTTCTTTACTTTCTTTTTTAATAATTTTTTTGTATTAATTTTTTTTTTAAGAAGAATAAGAATTCATGTTTTCAAAAGGTTGGTATTACCATTCACCACTACCATCCCAAATTGTTGTTGGACTTGCTGTGTAAAATCTTCCTTGGCAAGTGGCTGAAAATACTTCTTTAATCTGTGTCCATTTACCAAGAATACTAAATTTTGTCCATCAATAGTTTTAACTTCTACTGCTCCATTCTCAAATACTCAGATCACTTCATAAGGTACCATCCAATGTGTATGGAATTTCCCTTTACAAAATTTTAAATCTAGAATCATAAAGGAGCACCCAATCACCTTGTTGGAATTGATTTTTCTGAATAAACTTGTCATGCCACCTTTTGCGTTGCTGTTGAATTAGTATGTTCCGCTGAATAACATCTCTACGAAATTCATCTAACTCATTTAATTGGATAAGACATTATTGTTGTGCCTAAGAGAGATCTAGTCCTAACTGAACTGTAGTTCTAAAAGTTTTGATCTAGAATTCAATTGGTAACAGAACCTGTTTGCCATATAGCAACTCATATGGTGTATGTCTCGTGCTATTTCTCCAAGTGGTTCTGTATGCCCACAAAGCTTATGGTAATATTTTAGCCCAATCTTTCTAATCTATTTACTGTCTTTGTAAGAATGGACTCGATTACTTTGTTTGTGGATTCCAGCTGGCCATTTGCTTGCGGGTGATACGGTGTGGATTTCCTGTGCCAGATCTTGTATTGCTCCATCACACCTGTACTAGATTAGAAATAAAATTTGGACCATTATCAGAAAAAATTTCTCTAGGCACACCAAATCTACTAAATATTTCAGTAAAAACAAAATCAACAACAAATTTTTTTGTAACAAAGTAAACAACTTTATCTTCTACCCATTTTGTAATAAAATCTGTACAAACCAAAATATGCTTTTTACTTAATGACACTGGATTTATTAGCCCTATAAAATCAATAGCCCATTTTTCAAATGGTTCAATCATAACTTGGGGACATAAAGGCATTTCATTGGTTTGATTAGGCTAGCCCACTTGTTGGCAGTTATCACATCGCCTGACATACTATTTGGCATCCTTAAACAAGGAAAGCCAAAAGTAACCAGCACGCAATACTTTATATGAAGTCCACTTATCAGCGAAGTGGCCTCCACAAGGTACATCACGAACATATTTCAATATGTCAAACACTTCCTCCTCTCTTACACACCTACAGATAATCAGGTTTGGACCATTGTAAAAGAGATCTCCTTGAATCCAGGAGTATGCAACACTTTTCTGAATAATATTCCGCTTTTCACGAGTGGACAAGTAGGGTGGTGTTTTCCTAGTAACCAAGTAATTAGTAATGTCAGCAAATCATGGAGAATCTATTGATATAGCAAAAAGATGTTCATCTGGAAAATCATCATTAACAAGAGTTGCTTCACCAAGATTATCTAATCTAGAAAGAAAATCTGCTACAACATTATATTTTCCTTATCTATCAACAATAGTAATATTAAATTCCTGCAACAATAGTAACCACTTAGTCACTCTACCACTAGTCAATGGTTTGTTCATCAAATATTTAATAGCAGAATGATCAGTATGCACAAATACTTCATATCCTATAATATAGTGCTTGAACTTATTAATTGCAAAATTTACAGCTAAAAACTCTTTCTCTGTAATTGTATAATTTAATTTAGTGGAAGACAAACTCTTACTAATATAATAAATAGCATAGGATTGCTTATTTTCCTCTTGTCTTAAAGCTGTGCCAATAGCCAAATATGAAGCATTAGAGGAAATGTGAAAAGGCAGGGACCAATTAGGACCTGTCAAAATTGGTGCCTATACTAACTTTTCCTTCAATGTTTCAAAAGATTGTTGGCAAGCTGTCGTCCAAGAAAATTCACTATCCTTAGCTAGAAGTTAGAAAAGAGGGGAAGCTATCTTAGAAATGAATCTTCTATAGTAACCAACATGTCCTAAAAAAACTCTTACTTCCCTTTGAGTTTTGGGTGCAGGAAGATGCAGAATGATTTCAATCTTTGCTAGATTAACCTGGATATCTTTACCAGAAATCAAATGGCCAAGTACCACTCTTGCTTTGCACATTAATCTACATTTCTTGTCACTTAAGGTGAGATGGGCTTCCTGACAATGAAGAAGTAATTTCTTGATATTTTTGAGAGCTTCCTGAGAAGATTCACTAAACACAGAAAAGTCATCCATATAAATTTCTACAAATTCTAGATCAGGAAAAATGGCCAGGACTGCCCTTTGAAAGGTAGCCAGGGCATTACATAAACCAAAGGGAAGCACTCTATAAGCAAATGTACCCCATGGACATGTAAAATTATTTTTATCCTGATCTTCAAGTGCAATCTGTATCTGGTTATAGCCATTGAAGCCATCCAAAAAGGAAAAATATTTCTTTCCTACAAGGGTATCAAGCACCTGGTCAATGAAAGGGAGAGGGAAATAATCTTTGAGAGTGGCTTTGTTTAATTATTGATATCAATACAAATACACCATCCTCCATCTTTCTTAGGTACTAGCACTAATGGAGAGACCCACTGACTGTCGGAAATATGATAGATAAAACTGGCGTCCAAGAGTTTCTGTACTTCTTCCTTCACAATATCTCTTAGAGCTAGATTCATTCACCTTTGGGGTTGTCAGACAGGTTGAGGTCCTTCTTGAATATAGATATGATGTGTACAAGTTTCAGGAGGAATACCCTTCATATCTTCATAGCCCCAAGCAAAGGCACTAAGATGGTCTTGCAACAAATTCACAAGCTACTCCTGTTGAGGTGAGTCCAAATCTAAACTAATATGCAAGGCTTTAATAGGGCTAATCTCAACAAGAGTAGTATCAGGCTCAGGAGTACTCAAGGGAGTGGTCAAATGCAGCGGTACAGAAGAATGAGAATCATGATTATCTTGAAAATATAGGCTGAAAATATGGCTCAATGGCTCAACATTAGGCATAGTGTCTATATTATTCAGGAAATCTTGAATCTCATCTTCTTGTGAAGACCCAATATAATGATGGATAAGGGAAATGGGTTGAGTCTCTTCATCACTGCTTTGATCCAACCATAAAGTAACTCGAAGGTCCTAAATGGATCTGGCAGGGGGTATAAGGTAACTTTCTTCCTTGAATCTCCATGCAAAATATACATATCACCGGAATGACATCCAATATATGCATCTACTGTAGCAAGCCATGGTCGACCTAAGATCAAGGGATGTCCTCCTACTAGGTTCTTTGGCTAAATCACATTGAGATCAGCAGGATATTCCCAATAATCTAATGAGATGATCACATCATCTAATACTCCTTCTGGCTTAATTTTATATCTATTTGCTAATTCAAGCACGGTGGGAGTAGGGCAAAGATGAGATAACCGAAGTTGATCCATGGTTTGCTTAGTCGTGATATTAATGGTTTCCCCCAGGTCTATAAGAACATTAGAAACAAGTACATTACCAATCTAAACTGAGACAATGAAGTTTCCAGGATCAGTATATTTTTCCATGGACACACATCTCGTCATCAACTCTGTTGCCCTACCAACAAATTGAATGGTTTGGGGTTCCAATCTCTTCCTCTCAAGTTTCTTGAGACAGAGTTCCTTAATAATCTTGGTACAAATGGGGATCTCTTTGATGGCTTGAAGCAAAGGTATCTTAATGAAAAGATTTTGAAGCTCTGATGCCAAGCTAGTCTCATAAATAGGCTCACTTCTTTCCATTACTAGCCTCTCTAGGAAGGGGAGGCTAGTTGGAAGAAGATGGCAAGGATTCAGAGGGTAAGGTCTGCTTAGTGATAGATTTCAGAGAATGGTTAAGAGTTTCCTCTTCTCCTTTCTTTTCAACAATCACTATAGGTTGCTTCTGATTTTCGTATGTTACAGTGCTTCCCGATCTTAATTGAATATCATGAACCCTAACTAGAATAGACTGGTACTCGAATGGTAAAGGTGGGTTTGCTATATAGATCATTTGCACTACTTTATTATTGTTAGGATTGGGCATAGGTTGAGTAGGCAACTGAGGAGGTTGAAAAGGTGGAGGTAAAGGAAACGGTGGAGTAGACTGACTCGTAAGTTGAGGCATTGAATAAGGTGTATGCGTAGATGGATATAACTACATAAGTGGCTAATAGGAATATGGAGAATGAGTTGGCCCTCTCCAACCTTGTTGCCATGGTTGAGAAGGTTTCCCATGCTGATATTGATTCCCATACTACCACTACTGATTAGTGTTAGGATAAGAATATGCATGTGAATTATAACCAAAATAGTGTGGAGAAAATTCAAGAGCCATACCTGCACCTACCTGAGGCCAATTCCTTCTTGCTCCCATAGCATACAAGTATTCAGCTTTAGGTTGTCCCCCTTGTAAATACAGCTTTAAGTCCTGGTATAGAGGGACATTTTTCTGTGACATAGTCTTCTGCACAAATAGCACACTTATTAGTTTCTTTCAAATTAAGAGGACACTCTTTAGGAGGATGCTTGTCTCTACTTTTAGGACATAAAATACATAACGACTCTTGTTCCTTCATGAGTTTTTGCTGAAACTTTAAAGAGTCCAACTATTTGGCAACAATATTCATTATATCAATTTTCATGTTTTTCATTTTATTTTCTAGTCCAATAATCATAGCATCAGTAGATTCAGTTTTTCTATTTTTATTTCGAGTTCCTCTACCGGATCTATACTAATTTCTTGAAAATTTCTTGCATAATTCACAAATTTGTTCAAAAGTTTGCTAAGAAATATCACCTTGTCCTAACAGATTTAAATTATTTCTAGCATTATAAGTAAGTCCTCTTAAGAACAAGGTTCTAATAGTACTAGGATAAAATTTAAGTTTTGAACTTTGTAAAATATACAAAAATATTTTTAGGTAATCTTCAAGAGTTTCATCATCATCCCATATGATTGTAAAAATATCATCCTGCATGTCCCGAGTTTTGCAATATTCTTGATATTTAGACAAAAACACTCTCTTCATCTGATCCCAAGAGGTTATAGTGTTTCCTCCTAACCCCATAAACTAGTGTAGAGTTGAATCCTTGAGAGTAAAAGGAAATAAACTTTACTTCTGAGTGTCAGTTGAATAATCATAACTTCTACACATAATATCAAACTCGAATAGAAAAGAGTCAGGATCTTCATGAACTTTACCATGGAAATGATAGAGAGCGGATGGTGGAATGTTTTTCATTTGCGCCACAGTATCAGGGTCCACAATTGGAAACACAAAATTGGATTGTTCTCCACTTATTTTGTTTTCACCAGTCCCTTCCACATGATCTTCATGGTCCGCCATTGTTTCCCTTTTACTTGAACCGCTCTCAACAGGCTAAACCACACCTAAGTTGTTGTCACCAGAATCTAGGTGGACTGTTCCTGCGTGATGGGTTTGAATTGGATTGGGCTTCCTGCTTACAGAAGGAGACCCAATATGAGAAATGTTTTCAAAATTCTTTCTTCCCTTAGTGGGCTTCGAACCCTTACCTTCTCTAGGCATTCATTTCAAAAAAGAAAGAAAAATAACAAACAACTTCTAATAAAATATGTTGTCAGAAATCAATTAACGCCAGTAAAATTCCTTCAAAGAAGCTTTTCCAAACAATACTACAAAAATAAAGGAAAAATTACCTCTATTGTATAATCAAAAAATTCTTACCAAATCAAATCGCCTCCCTGGAAACGGCGCCAAAATGTTGGGGTGTAGTAATTACACTTAAGTAAACTCCTCAACACTTCATTTGTCAACACGGGGGATCCGTAAACTTAGAGACAAAGCATAGGCAATGCCAGAGATGGTATGAATCTTCCTAATATAAATCCCTACTTTCTTTAAAGGAAAGATTGCAAAATCAAATTAAAAAGAGAAAAAGGAAACTTGAGCCATCAAAATAATCTAAGATTGGAACAAGGAAGAATACATTTGCAAGAGGGAATTAAAGATAAAGGGCAAGCACTCTAGCTAATTATTGTTTAACTACTAAGTGTGTGTTTTTCTTTAGCAGAGACACTTAGCAGTCGCATCAGATGGGCCCTTAAACCTACTCCTTTCGAGATTTCATTCTTGCACTAATCTGTCGTGTACTAACGCAGTCTTCTTGCACTAGTGTAGGAACATAGATTTATGCAGAAGGTATAAATAGTGTCTTTACTAAAGGCATTTTGCTTCCTATAAGGGCTTGAACTTTTCCAGGTTCAAAGCACTTAGATCCCATGGCAAGAAACTAGTTCTTGCACCGGATCAGAGCTTCCTGCACTTAGCATTTAATTCTTAAAATGAGTGCTTAATTATTGAAAGTGCTATTATACTATTAAATCAAATTGCACACATAAAAAGTGAATGTTTCTGATCTTAACAGAGTGCAAGAATAAAGAAACAATCAATATACATTTATTATGTCATAAGCATTTAATGAAAGAAATAAGATTGCGGGAAGTAGACTAAGAAGGCTTGCTGCATCACACCAACGTGCACTGGTGCAAGTCCATTTCTCCTGCTTGGACCAAGCGGGGAAAACCAATCAAACAGAATTGCAAAAAAGGGGATATCACACCAACGTGCACTAGTGCATGGTTATTTCTCTTGCTTGGACTAGGCGGGGAAAACCAATCAAATAGAATTGTAGAAAAGGGGATATCACACCAACGTGCACTACTGCAGGGTTATTTCTCCTACTTGGACCAGGCGGAGGAAAACCAATTTGAAATCAAGTGCAAGAAAATGAATTTATCTACTTCAAACAATGGATCTACTTTCACTCAGACATGAATGCATGTGCTTAAAATTAAATCACACTTGACAATGTAAACACAAATTACAGGAAAACGGGAAATGGGGTAAACGTGCTGGGTTGGCTGGGCCCTAGCCAACCAGTGTGTATCCCCTTTAAATAAAAACATTGCTCAATACCTTAATCAATTCATTAGCTCAAATACAAAAACACAATTTGTGAAACATGAGGCGGAGCTCCCTTTTATTAATTCACTGAGGCAAGTACATACATTAATACATCGTCTAGCCCAGATTCAGGCGATAACAAAATACAACAACTTGTTACCACCTATCTGGCTGTGTCTCTGTTCTCTTCTATTATCAAAAACTTCCCTTTAGTCCTATTTACATTCTGCATTATATAGATCTTTGGCCAAAGGCCAAAATAGATCATTCAACCAATTACATAACCAACCAAAAAATTTAGCTTTTTGGCCTTCAAAATTAGACAGTTAGAAAAACTAGCCATAGCCAATCTCCAACTTTCATCTTTCACATATTCAATCTCGACTGCCTTTGGATCGATCTTGCTGTCGTGGTTGAAGCTGCTCAAAATGAAGCGGTGATCAAGGAGGTTCGGATCTGCTGCAAGGATTTGTTGTGTTGGCAACGGTGCAAGATCCGATCATGCATTAGGATCAGCGGTCACAGTAAGTACTCTAACTACCAAATAAACATTGGAGATATCGATAAGTTACAAAGAGTGATTAAAAGTAAGAAATCATGTAATAAATGATTAATTAATGCTAAGTTAAATTAAAATTATGAAAAGTAAAGTTTATACGAAATATGTCACTGTGCTTGGACTGGTGTAAGATGAGGGTGTATAAAAGAGGTAAAACAATGGTAAATGGTTATGATTTAGGAAAGGGAAAATGGAAAAATGAGAGCAAATTAGGGGGCTAACAGGAATCATCACAAAAAGTTTTCCTTGCAAATTTTGAAGTTGGTGAAAGTATGAGGAGGGGAAATTTCATGGTTAGCTTAAACTTCAAGGGATCTACAATGATCCCATACTTAAAAACAATGAAACCAAGTAACCTCTAAAATACCACACAAAGTGGGGTTTTTTTTTTTTTTTTTTATAGAAATGATAACAAATAGATATCACCTGAACATGGGAAGGATGATACTCACACTTCAAAGTTTAAGAAACAAGGCCATCCAAACATACATCCACTATCTATTTCTGTCATGAGATGTGTATGACATGGACCATTGTAAGGTAGCCTGTACATTTTAAAGGTAAAATTACAACTTTTTGTAAGCTAATGTACCTTAGGGAGGATAAAAATTGTATTATATTGATATTAAAATTTAATCTATATTTGGTTATAGCCAAAGAAACTATCCATGAATGAGAGGATTTCATTGTAAGAACGTTATTCAATGATTTGATTAATGAATGAGGTTAGATAATTCTTATTAGGAAAAAAAATTATTCAAATCCCTATAGTCAACACAAACATTATAGTACCCTATTTTTAGCAACCAAAAAAAGGTTTGAGACCCCTTTTATCAGGATAATTATATAGATGAAAACATCCTTCAATAGGTTTTCAACCTCCACCTTAATAACAACATCCTTGTGAGGGTTCATTGGTTGGATATTTTTCTATATTGACTTAGCTCCATAGTACATCTTAATTTCTTTTTCGATAAGCTATGGTTCAATCCCAAACATTTCTTCTTAGGAACAAGAAAATATGTCATAAATTTATTTGAATAGGGTAGTATATAGCTAAATTTATTGCGAAGAATAATATCCCCCTATAGATATTTTTCCACAAGTCCTCACTTCATAATGATGTTGATTGGTCTGCTTTTTAAGATATTTCTCAAATTCCCCTCTAAATAAACATCATGTAGCATGATAGGAGATTGTGACCAGTCAATAGGGCCAAAGGAAACACAAATTTTTGAGTCATTATCTTATTGTTCCATACAAGGTAGAAAATATGACTGATGATGAAGTTATACCAATGATGATCATGGATCAATAAGAACCCCAATATAACTTTGTTAGATAAAAGTTCAAAATTAAGGAAATCATTAGAATGTAGATTCCGTGAGGGTAAATGATATTCATCTAGCTCTTCATCTTACGAGAGAATCAAATCATGGTCAATAAAAACTAGCTAAATTTCCTAATAGGAAATTTCAACCTCTTTTAGTGGGATATTCTCTCCATAATATTCTAATTCTACTTTTAAAGGAGAAGGAACTACACAAGGGTCTACAAACCCATAAGATCCACCAGTGATGGAAGAGATCATTTAATGTGAGAAACATGAATATAAGTATTGGGTGGGAAATTAGAAATAATCCAATAAGTGAAAAGTTTTAAAACATTACTGCATTAATGATTATGGCAAATGGAGGAGCACCACCAACAAATGGCATAGTATTTCCAAGAGCTATCATTATACCAATCATGTAAAAATAAAACTAGTCAATCATAGCCATTTTTCCTTCATGAGGAAAGTGTATAATTCAAAATACACATTAAATTATAACCATCATGGCGTAAAACCAATTGTGTATAAGGAGCAAGTTATATTCTAGTAAGGCATAAACTACTTCAACTTAAATTTCTATTTTTCCCCAAAAAGTAAATGGGAAATGTTAGGATTACTCATTTTAGTTGGAAAATTTGGCCATATAAGGCTGAGAGAGTAGAGTTAGACTAATGAGTGTTCTTGAACCCATGGTCCACCAACATGATGATGACATAATAGAAGTTGATCTCCTTTGTCCACAAGTGTGTAGTAGATGAGCTTCCTAACAAACTAGACATGGATATAGAAAGAAACCTAATGAGAGAGACTATATAAACTTTTGACTATGCCTAAAATTATGAGAATCAAGTCTAGGGGATCTACCTCACCAATATCAGTCAACAAGGATTTAATCTACATGAAACAACTTTGCAAAACATACAAGGAAAACATAACAAATAAGTCCTTCACAATACTATAATTATGGGGATTTGTTGCATTGCAATTATGAGTTAACAATAGAGAACTTCCTTTTCAGGGCATATAATAGTTTATAGTGGCTTGTACAGAAAGAGGGGGCCATAGGGTTGAGTATGGATCATATAGTCCCTTGAAGAACCACTATCAGGAGGCTCATATATCTTTACATGTGTAGTCAAAATAATTTCTTCTTGCACATGAAAAATCCTTCATTTGATTAGCTTCATTGACGATAATAACCTATCATTCCCCCTTATAGAGTCGTAGGATAGTGCGTAACCATTTTTTGATGTTGTTTTTAAGTTGGGAATGGATTGGTATAAATAATAGGTTGATCCTTGGGAACTCATGAGTAAGATGGTCTCCTTGAAAAATCTTAGAATGAAACTTGCTCTTCATATTTTTCTCATTGGTTCCCCCACTCAAGTTGGATTGGGTTTGTTGAGCCCCTTATACATATTTCCAATTGTTTTTCTATTTATTCTTATTATTTTTCCCTTTAGGTTGTTGAACATTCTTTGATGTTGTGGACTACATCAAATGCATCTCAAAGCTATGCTCAACAATGGTAGAAATTTGAGTGTTGGATGTAATAGTTGGGGGTTTTGATGACGCGATCATTTGAACTTGTTGTGAAACTAATTGGTTTGTATTTTTAGTGGAAATGAAGCCAACAACATTGTTCACACATGGTCTTAGGTTGTATCAAAGAGAATTAGTAGATGGCAGAGGAGAATTAAGAATCATTTCATATAGGGTGCATCATTGAGAATAGATCAAGTCAAGGTGTTGGGAAAACAATATGGCTTACTCCTTAGCTGTAACCCTCACCATCACAACATATTTGGCTATTTGTGGTAATAATGGTCAAATAAAGCAATCTTCAACAATCTATCTAGAATTTTTTCCCAAATAAGTTGTTTAGGGCATCTCCACTCATGAAGGTGATTGGAAACATGATTAAAGACAACCCATTGACAACTTTGTAGGATATCAATTTTGACTACTTGTCAAAGGGGTAACTAAAAATGAGTTAATAATGTCATATCCAAAGAAGCATAGTCATGATATGTTTCCTGATCAAGCTCAATCTATCATCTTGTGACATTATTGTGTTAGAAAATTAAATATTACAAAGAAATGGAACACATAAAATATATTCCAGAAATATAAACACATAAAACAAGAGAGACACAGATATACATGGTTCACCCAATTTGGGCTACATCCACAAAGAAACAGCTAGTCCTTCCTTTTATATTATCCAACAAACTGAAGAGATACAACCTACAGCAGATCCGTTTTAATTCCCTCTTCACTCTCACACAATCTCCTCTCTCTTTCTCACTTAGAATATATATCTGCATAGACACAATACAATTCCCTCATATATAGCGACGAGTTTCCTTTAGGGAAAAAAACCCTAAATTAAACGTAAATTCTACCTTCAGATCTTCGCCTAATGAACTACCTAGATTGACTACGAAATTACAACATTTACAAGGCAATTTTACATCTATTTTTAGCTTCGAGGGTGTTGCCCCTGATCTCCTGCTAAGGGGGGCTCCAAATAATCGTCATCACCCCCTGGACCCTCCTAGTGGCGTACATTTTGCCGCCATATTACGAACTGGGGTCCAATGTGGTGATACCTCTAAATAAAGAAGATAATTAGGCTCCACACCCAACATATTATTCAGGGTGCAATAGAAGAATCATAGACATATATTATTATCAACAAAAGAGTTGCATGAATACCACAAATGATAAGTGGTGATATGTGTAATGGGATTATCTCCAAAAATTTTGTCAGAATTTGAATATAGGAAGGAAACTTAATAGGCATGGGTGTCTAGTTTAGGTTATGGCCTATGGGATCGTTTATTAACTTATCCAAATTTAGAAAATCAAATGATGTTGGAAATAGTTGTTGGCATTATGCTTCTGGTATGATTTCAGATGTTGTACTTGATGGCAAACACCCATGGCATGGCTCTCATTTTGATGAAAATAAAGAAGTACGCAGGAGAACAGTTCAGGAGGTGCGTACCCGCAGGTATGC